>APFE030309368.1:0-20511 GCA_000404065.3 Pinus taeda
GGGTCTGGGGCAGAGCCCTAGAAAATTTTGGTTTTCGACCCTATCTTAGGTTGGGAAAACCTGCCTATGGTTTTGTGCATGATTTTCGCACATGGTTTTGGATGTGATACTTTCGGTCCATGGTATTCGATGCTTCGGCATATATAAATATGTATTATAACATTGAAAGGAATATAATGGAAAATCAATCTAGTAGTCTCGGTCTTGGGATCTAGGGGAAAATATCTGTGTATCTATGTTTTATCTATTATGATCTCGCATTGTTTATTTTTTGTGTTTTAGAATTCATATGTAGGTGACTTCTATACAGGGTTAAAACCCACATTTAGTATCAAAGTTGTTTTGGTTTCAAGGGTACGCCTTTGTTGCTGAAGGGTTTCACTCGGACCTTTGGTAGACCCTGTTCAGTGGGAGATTTGCAGGATCGATTCTGGTTGTGAAAGAAGATGGTGAGTAGTGGAAAGATAGAGATTGAGAATTTTAATGGTAAGAGTTTTGAGTTATGGAAACTCAATATGGAGGATCTGTTGGTGGATAAACATCAATGGGTCATAGTAGATCTAGGTACTAAACCAACAAGGCTTTCCGATGAAGAGTGAAAGAAGTTTGAAGGGAAGGCTAAGAGCACAATACGATTGTGTGTCTTAGATTCAATATTGTTGAATGTATTAGGGGAAGCTGTAGTGAAGGCTTTGTGGGAAAGGTTAGGGACTTTGTACCAATCTAAGTCTCTGGTGAATAAACTGTTCCTATAGAAAAAGTTGTATAACCTGAGGATGAAAGATGGAGACTCAATGACAGAAAATCTGAAAGCATTTAATACTGTGGTAAGTGAGTCATTATCTATTGATATTAAAATTTTAGATGAGGATAAGTGCATCAGTTTGTTGTATTCTCTACTAGATTCATGGGATTGTTTGGTTATTGTAATAGGTAGGAATGCAACTACCTTGCAGTTTGATGAAATAGTCTCATCCTTGCTAACAGAGGAGATGAGGCAAAAAAATATGGAGAGCGAGAATGGTCATGCCTTGTCTGTACGAGGAGGTCCAAAAACAGAAACAAAATTAAGTCATCGAGTGGGAGATCTAAGTCTCCAGGAAAACCTTTAAAGGTGGTTTGCTGGAAATGTAGAAAGGAAGGGCACTACAAAAGGGACTGTAAATCTAAAGCCCCTAACAAAAGAAAGGGATCTAATGATGCTCCTTCTATGGAGGCGAAAACCACCTCCGATGAAGGTGGGGATGTGTACTTGGCTTCTTCAAGTAGACATGTAAATCATGAGGGATGGTTGATTGACTCAGGTGCATCCTTTCACTTCACTCCCCATAGAGAGTGGTTTTGCGAGTATGAGAAATACAATGGTGGTGATGTCATCTTAGGGGATGATAGGAAGGCTAGAATTGTTGGTCACGGGAAAGTAAAGTTGAAGGTGAAAGGTGGAAGGGTTAGAACACTTCTGGGTGTTCTCCATATTCTTGCATTAGCCATAAATATGATTTCTATAAGCAAGCTAGATGATGCAGGTGTAAAAACAATGTTTGAGAAGGATACCTGCAAGGTGGTTTGGGGAGCACTAGTATTGATGCAGGGAGTTCGGACTGGAACTTTGTACAAGCTGCAAGGTTGCATTGTTGTTGATGAGTGAAACAGTTCCATGGTTCCTGAAAGTGGAGCAGAAAATATAGTGGTCTCTGGAGAGAAGACCATGTTGTGGCATCAAAGGCTTGGACATATTGGAGAGAAGGGCCTTTGAATACTTCATGGTAAAGGTATGGTAGAAGGTATGAGTAATAGCTCTCTGGATTTTGATTTCTGTGAAAATTGTGTATATGGGAAGTAGAATCGGGTGAGTTTCCCCTCTAGTGGTAAGAGGGCGAAATAGATATTACAGCTTGTGTACAACGATGTGTTAGGACCTGCGAAAGTTCCATCACTGGGTAAGTTTGTGTACTATGTATCATTTATAAATGACTTCTCAAGGAATACATGGATATATTTCTTTAAGAAGAAATTTGAAGTCTTTGACAGGTTTAAACAATTTAAGGCTCTCATGGAAAGCCAGGTAGAGAAGAAGATAAAGGTGCTCAGGACAGATAACAATGGAGAGTTTTGCAGTAACGAATTTGAAGAATTATGCAAGAAGTGAGGTATAGCACGGCAGAAGACTACTCCATATACACCTCAACAAAATGGAGTTTCAAACAGAATGAACAAGATGTTGGTGGAAAGGTAAAGAAGCATGCTTAGTGGTGCCAGGTTAGGACAAGAGTTCTGGGTAGAGGTGATAGAGACTACATGTTACCTGGTCAACAAATCACCTTCATCGGCATTGGAAGATAAGACTCCACAAGAGATATGGACTGGTAAGAAACCTTCTATTTCACATCTGAGGGTATTTAGATGTGATGCATATGCACATGTTCCAAAGGAGAAAAGAACCAAGTTGGATAGTAAATCTGAAAAGTGCATCTTTATTGGGTATAAGGATTGTTTAAAGGGTTATAAGATTTGGAACCCAGTAACAAGGAAGGTTGTGTACAGCCTAGATGTTGTGTTCAGAGAAGTGAAAGATGTTTTTAAACATGAATTCCAACCAAATGAACCTACGAAGATAGAGTTTGAGCTAAAGGAGGAAGAACTAGACTCTACAACAAAGGAGGAATCAGAAGATGAAGCGCTACAAACTTCAGGTGTGAGAAGGTCAGTTCAAGAAAGAAGGCAATGAGAAAGGTATAGTCCATCTGCTTTCTATTCAATTTTTTTTTATCTGTTACTGATTATGATCCCAGAACTATGAAGGAAGCAGTAGATTTAGAGGATGGAAAACTCTAGAAAGAGGCCATGGCTGATTAAATGTTATCTTTGCACAAAAATGAGCCTTGGGATCTGGTGAAGTTGTCGGCTAGAAAGAACCCATTGGTAGCAAATGGGTGTTCAAGAAGAAGACAAATGCAGAAGGAAAGGTGGAGAAATACAATGCTCAGTTGGTAGCAAAAGGTTATTCGCAGGTGCCGGGAATTTATTTTGGTGATATTTTCTCTCCTGTTGCCAAGGTAACTTCTATTAGATTACTTTTATCTGTTGTTGCTGCTTTTGATTTTGAGGTAGAACAGATGGATGTGAAGACATCATTTCTTCATAGGGATCTGGAAGAGGAGATATACATGAAGCAACCTAAAGGCTTTGCGGTGAAGGGTAAGAAAGAACTGGTATGCAAGTTAAAGAAGTCTTTGTATGGGTTAACACAGTTACAAAGGATGTGGTATCAGAAATTTGATACATTTATATGACGATTTGGCTTCACCAAAAGCAAAGTAGATCACTATGTGTATTTTAAATTAATTGGTGACTGTGTTATTTATCTGGTCTTGTATGTGGATTATATGTTGCTAGTTGGAAATGACAAAGAAATTATTTAGGATTTGAAGACCCATTTATCCTCCAAACTCAATATGAAATTAAAAGAGATGGGATAAAGAGGAAGCTCTAGTTAAACCAGAGGAAGTATGTCAAGAAAATATTGCAGAAGTTTAATATGCAAGAGAGTGAGCTGGTGAAGGTTCCTAGTCCTATAGGTATAAAGTTATATGCTGAACAATGTCCCAAGACACGAGAAGAGGAAGAGGACATGTCCCATGTTCCATATGCAAGTGCAGTCAGTAGCCTAATGTATGTGATGGGTGTATACTAGACCAAACATTGTACATGAAATGGGAGTATTGAGCAGGTTTATGTCAAAACAAGGGAAGGAGCACTAGACATCAGTGAAGTGGGTTTTTAGGTATTTGCATGGCACTAGTGATTATGGTTTGTGCTACCAAGGAAGATCGGGATTAGAGAGAGTGTTGGATATTCATGGCTTTGTTGATGCAGACTGGGCTGGAGATCTGGATCACAGAAGAACTACGAGTGGGTATGTGTTTAACCTATTTGGAGGTGCAATAAGTTGGATGAGTAAGAAACAATTTGTAGTGGCACTATCAACTATAGAGGTAGAATGCATGACATCCACTCATGCAAGCAAGGAAGTAGTTAGGTTGTGGAGATTGTGTTCAAGTACCGGGTTAGTATAGGGAGCTATAATGATAGACTATGACAGGAAAAGTGCAATTTTCTTGGGAAAGAACCCTGCATATCATTCAAAGACAAAGCATATTGATGTTCAATACCCCTTTGTGAGGGATATGATAGGAGACAAAAAGGTGTTGCTGGTAAAGGTGGACGGTTTGAAGAATAATGCAGATGCATTGACAGAATCTGTGAGCTCTGAGAAGTTCTCTTGGTGTAGAGAAACAATGGGCGTTGCAGGGCTCGATAAATGAGTAAGCTCTCTTATGGCCCCCTATGGAAAAAAAAAACAAGTGGGATAATGTTGGGTTGTGTTATATTCTTTCCACGACTAGTCCATGTAGTTAACCAAGGGGTTAGAAGGGGGGTAGAGCCCCCCCTTGATTGCGTAGATTGCATAGTGAGGGCAGTCACAAGGGGTTTGAGGGGTGCAGGGAATGGCACTCTATGGGGTCCGAGGGAGCACCCCAGAAATTTTGGTTCTGGACCCTATGTTGGGTTGGGTGGACCTACCGATGGTTTTGTGCATGATTTTCGCACATGGTTTTGGATGCGATGGTTTTCAGTCCATGGTATTGGATGCTTCAACATGTATAAATATGTATTGTAACATTGAAAGGAATATAATGAAAAATCAAGCTGGTAGTCCTGGTTTTGGGATCCAGGGGGAAATCTCTATGTATATGTGTTATGCTCTTGTATTGTTTATTTTCTGTGTTTTAGAATTCTTATGCAAGTAATTTCTATACGGGGATAAAACCTACAAGGTATAGGTCTTACATCAGATGAAAAAGCAGCTTTTGTAAGTTTTTTGAAAAGATATAAGAGTATCTTTGCATGGAACTATGAAGATCTCAAAACATACGACACCTCTATTATCCAACACATTATTCCTATGATATCTGACGAAAGATCTATTCAGCAAAAATTGAGGAAAATCCCTCCTAATTTAGAAGGTCAAATTACATCTGAGTTTAATAAACTGCTGAGAGCCAAAATTATTTTCCTATCAGGCACTCTCGATGGGTTTCCAATCTTATCCCAATCCAAAAGAAGAACAACGATATTCGAATATCTATAGATTTCCTCAACCTCAATAAAGCTTGCCAAAAGGACAATTTCCCATTACCTCCTATGGAGCAGATTTTGCAATCAATATCGGGCTCTGAACTAATGTCTTTCCTGGATGGATTCTCAGGTTATAACCAAATTTTAGTACATCTAGGTGACTAGCTGAAAACTACATTCAGGACAAAATGGGTCACTTATGCTTATTAGAAGATGGCATTTGGACTGATCAACGGTGGTGCTACTTTCCAGAGAGACATTGATATAGCCTTCAAAGGTTTGTTAAATAAATCAGTAGTGATCTACTTAGATGATATAACAGTATACTCCAAAAAACACAGTAATCATCTAAGAGACTTGAAACAAATATTTGAATGTTTTCGAAGGTATGGAATTTCTCTAAACCCAAAAAAGTCTTTTTTCACGTTAAGTGAAGGAAAGCTCCTTGAATTCATTGTTTCCAAAATAGGAATTCATATCGACCTTGATAGAATTAGAGAAAATTATGAAATACCTTTATCGCATAACAAGAAAACAATGAAATCTTTCCTACCTCAAATAAATTTTGTTAAAAGATTTGTCCTGACTTCTCAAGAATATTTTTACCTCTTCAATCCATGATAAAGAAAAATTCTTTTTTAAATGGAGAAATTCGGAACATGAAGCTTTTAGCTTGATAAAACAAGCAATTGTTAATGCCCCATCTCTAGCAACCCTGAATTTTTCCAATCATTTCATTTTATACACTTTTGCTTCCAAGAAATCATATGCGGCCATAATAACACAAGTAAATCAAGATAAGGTTGAAGCTCCTATCTCTTTCTTTAGCTTTAATTTGCAAGGAGTTGAATTAAATTACTCAGATGTTGAAAAATAGGCTTTTTTTGTTTTCAAACCTATAAAACACTTCAAACCTTTTCTCCTCAAGATGCCCACTAAAGTCATAGTACCCTTCTCAGCAGTAAGAAATATTTCAATACAAAGGGACTTAGGAGAAAAAAGAGAAAATTGGGTCACTACCCTGTAATAATATGACATAGAAATTAAACTAGCTAAAATTGTAAAAGGTCAAGGTTTTTGTATGATGTTGGTCGGCTCTTCAAATCTATCATAGTTGCAGCATTCAGGTGATGATGTACAAATCTATGAGATAAGCCTCAACGACATAGAATAAAGGTATGTTGATACCATATTTTACTTGAAAAAGGGATACACACTAGCTCAATTGAATTACACAAAGAAAAGAACCTTGAGATTAAAAGCAAGGAAATATCAGATTGTCAATGATGTGCTTTTTAGAAGAAAATATGATTCTATTTTACTTAGATTTCTTGAGAAATCTGAGGTAGAGAAGGTGTTGCAGGAACTTCATGATGGACCAGCTGGCAGTCACTTTGGCGGTGACAATACAGCGCATAAAATCCTACACGTCGGCTATTACTGGCCAACTCTGTTCAAAGATGCACACAGTTATGTAAGAAGAAGTAAGGTTTATAAAAAAACTACTGGAAGACAAATAAAACCTGTGCTACCATTACAACCCATCAACATCGACCAACCATTTGAACAATGGGGATTAGATGTAATAAGAGAGATCATTCCTCATTCTTCTAAATAGCATAGGTACATTCCTACAACCACTGATTATTTCACCAAATGGGTAGAGGCAATCCCACTGAAGGTAGCCAATTCAAAAAATATTATTGAATTTATAGATCAATTTATCATCACTAGATTGGCTTACCATCTGCTTTAATGTTTGATAATGCATCTTATTTTTCAGGCAATGCGATGACAGAATTTGATCTTAAAATAGGTTTTAAGCTTAAGTATTTGGAAAATTATTATCCGCAAAGAAATAGACTAGCCGAATCCATAAACAAAAACCTCATCAGGATCATTAAATGTACTATTGACCAAGGCCAAAAACACTGCCATAAGTCTTTAGTGTTTTCTCTATGGGCAGATTTAATAACTCAGAAAGCCTCCATTGGCGCTTCTCCTTTTAATTTGGTATATGGGAAAGAAGTAGTCTTACCAACAAACATAGCCATTCCTTCCTTAGCCTTATTTCGATTGATTGGAGAAACCCCTTCCTCATCTATCTAGGTTAGACAATTACAAATTCTTAAGCTTGAAGAGGAAAGGGAAAAAGCCGGTACCACGCATGCACATCATCAGAAGTTAGTCAAAGCCTCCTTTGATTCAAATTTTGCAGCTTCAAAATCTTTCTAACATAGAGACCTAGTATTAAAATGGGATAAAGCCCATGAAGAGAAAGCTAAGTATACCAAGTTTCCACAAATGTGGCTCGTCCCTTTTCAGATTGTGGAACAGTTAGGTCCATCAACTTTTTTGCTACAAGATTTATTAGGTAAGAGAGAATATCTACTTGTTAATGGACAGGTCCAAAAGAAATAATATTCATAGAAGTTGATATCTTTTGTTCACTGTATATTATTTTAGAAATAATAATACCAATTCAAAAGCATTCAATTTTGGTTTGACAAAGGATAGTCTCTTTTTAATTTTGACTTTTCGCTTGTATAAGTAAAGATTTTTATGAAAATAATCTTCACATATGAAATGTATAGTTAAGTTTAATTGCTTTTAAATTGACTGTCTTCGTCCTTAATTACCAGATTTTGATCAAACTTAACTTTGAAAGAGAAACTACTCCTTTATATTAGTCTAGAAAAGTATCTATACAAAGAAAAGTCTCTCTAGAAAGGCATCTCTAAAAACTCTACAACTATCGTCCAGAACCTCTTAAGGGGCCAATAATCCTCTACACTTAGTCAGTTTTCATTTTTAGAGTGTAATTGTAAAATATACCTAAACTTAAGGGATAAGAGGTCTCATCAAGAGCTAGCATACCATGATCATAAGATTATAACTGAAAGAACATTACCAAAACTTCATACCAAAATAGGGTAATGGCTTATCATTATAATAATCAAAAGAAAAGGGGTCTCATCATGAGCCAACTTGTTCAGTTATGTTACGAATCAAGGGAATGGCATTATCAATGTTCATTACCAAATCAAGACACTTTCCTTTAGGAAATACAGATGAAAAGCTGAAGCAACAAATAAATTACTCCATAAAATAAAGAAAGCAATAATTATAATTACAGGCTTCTCTTTAAAATTGCATTCTAATTTAAGTGGAATACTAGGTCATTGTTTTTTAAAAGGTAACCCTGTCGAGGCTATGAACACCTATTGGTAGCAAAGGCTTTAACTACGACAATGAAGTAAACCGAAAAACAAATTTGGGGAGATACTCATGGCTTTATCTTTAAAAAACCAAGACTGATGTAGACAATGTTACTTTTTTATAAGAATGGAATAGTCCAAAGAATGGTAGTTAGGAAAATTAATGTTTATTACAAAGGAAATAATTCTTACCTTATATTCCATATAATTTGTTTTAATTTTCAAAACTATCTTTATTTCAGAAGTTTTAGAAAATTCAAAAATCTCTCAGAGATAACTAGTTCTTCCAAGTGAATCGCCAATTGTTGTGGTACTCAAAAATCCCCCATTTTGTGAATAATAGCAGTTAAGGTTATATTGACTAAATGGGGACCCTTTAAAATTTTTCATTTAAAAACCAAAACTTAGCATTTATTCATTTATTTTAATTTTTTAATAAATAAAAATAATAGTCAAAACATTTTTGGGAACTACTCAGGACTTACCTTTTCATATATAGCGCATCTAAAAAACCCACTAAAGGACAGTTCTAAAAAACCTCCAAACAATCAAGAAAATCATTTAAAATAGGCCTCCATGGTCTAAATTATCATAAAATAAGACAAAAATGGAATTCCTTAAACTTTTTAGGCATAAGTCTCCCATTGCATAAACATGACCCATTAAAAGTTCTCTCTTAAATATGATATAGCAGGGTTTGCAAGTTGCAAAATCGCGATGGCTCTTTGGCTTTTATCGCATCGCATTTTAGGTATTCAAGAAAATACTTTGCACTTACCATAAGACGATATTGTGATATGTGATTCACGCACGAACCAACACCGTAAAGTATTAAAAGCAAATATTTTGAGTCCGTCAAGTCTTTTGCCTAGGATGAGCTTAGTAATTAACCATACATGAAATAGCTAAAGGATAACTCGCATATCACATATCACAGACATACAACAGGAGGTAAGAATGCTAAAAGGCACATCTTGCGATATTGTGATCTATGATATTGCTTCACAAATCAAACAATTTCCATCATCATAGTGTAATGGCTCACCACCCTAGGAGCTTTCATCCTGTTTTTCAACGCAAACATTTATGAGCAATAAAGTTAAGGGATAACGAATCATTAATAGGCATTAGTGGGATATAGCTACATTTATGTTCGAAAATCCATTTACCTTAATACATTATCTTGTTATGTGCATTCAAGTAATGCTTCTTTTACCACCTTTACAAGATATCTCCATTATTTCATTTTTACGTTCATCTTTGACTATCTGATAGCTTTTGTTCTTCATTTTAGGAAAAACCCGTAGAATAGAGAGTTAAAAACAATGGGGAAGAAAGGAAAGGTTATAGCCTCTGAGAAGACAGAGATGAATCCCCTGTTCACAGACACCACATGCAGTAGAGAGGGAGGAACCAATACAGCGAGACTATGTACAACATACTGGAGGAGGAACAGTCGACGATTATGGAAACAAATGTTATAGTTGACAGCCAAGATTCCTCAGAAGCTTCCATTTCTTGCACCTCATAGTTGTTTGACCAAAGATAATTCCTTATACCGACATGGTAAAATGGGTTATCGATGAAGAAAATATTTTAGATATAGAATTGAGGATGAGAAGCCAAAGGGTCATCAGATCTTTTACCCTGGACAATTTACGACTTATGTACCACCTACTAGAGCCACAGGTCATCTACAATAGGAAATTCATGGAAACGTTTGTTAAAGAGAACAACAAACCAGCGGATTGCACTTGTGCCTGGTTGAATAATGAAGACAAGATCAATAAAGACAAAAATGGTATGCACACTATTGCATCTATTTGTCCCCCTTATAGTTTTGTTGCTGGTATGTTATGTCAACTGTTTGGTAGACCTGATAGTACCAACTTCTCCCTAAATTGGTTGTTGTTAATTGAAGAATTTTTTAACACAACTATCATGAATTGGGCCCAAATCTTGTTAGATAATTTAGCAAAAACAATTAATGAGTATAGAAGGAGATGAAGCATTGCTTCGAGGGTTTACCCTCCATTTTTTATGAGCACCTGTGTTATGGAAGCTATTTCTTTTAGTTCAAAGTTCCCCATCATGGGATGTAAATGGATTGTTCAAAATCCACTTCCCATTCACATGTACCATAAAGTCATGTGGGAATCCAATTTTCAACCACATTTTTTCAAGATTTTCCACGGATTTATGCTCACTATTTACAAGCGGCTGTATAATCGAGATGCCCCCAAATTTTCCAAGGAAGCTGAAATTGACATCCTCCCAGTGGTCAGATGGTTTGGGGAGGAGATGTTTACATACATCAAAGTTTTTGGTAGCATCACCCCCCCCAACATCATCCCATACTATGTTCCAGATAAATTGATGGCTAGGGAGATAGCCTACCAGACAGCTAGTGCCAGAGGAATGAGGCATACATTGAAAGAGTCAAAGAATGCAATTTGGCTTACATTCCCTATATAGTGCAAATAATGTGCACTACATGACCTGGGACACATGTTCAAAGACGCAGAGAACATGCTATCTTTGCAATTACCCAAATTCCTTGGACAATAGTATGACCTGTTTGGCACAGTCAAGCATTTCACCACCATGGTGAAAATAAAAGTATTCACCAATGAGGAGGATGCTTTTTATGACATATTTTTGGAGAAAAACACCTTTTCACAGGTGAAACATATGTCCCAACTAATTTTTGACCATTAAGATCTAGAAATTTTTTATAGTTACAGAGAAAGAAGGCTCGCAACAGTCCCATTGGACCAATTGTTAATTGAACCAATAAGGGATCCTACTCCCAGTGTGACTATAGAAGGTGACACCTGTTTTGTCTAGAATGTGGATGCAAATTAGAGTTTCATTACTATCAATCCAGGTAAGTAACCTTCGAGGATCATTTAATATATATGGACTTAGAGATAAACTAAACTAACCTAGGTGAAGAAATGCCAAAGCTCCCTTAGAGGAGATCTTTCATTGGAATCTCCAACACCCATTTAACCATTTAACAAAATGAAATCTAAAGACATTGTGACAAGTGTAAGAAATATTAAAGCTCCCTTACAGGAGACTGTTCATTAATATTTCTAATCATCTTAATCAACAAACTATTTAAACTAATGAAATTAAAACACTTAAATCTAATTCTGATTGATTGCATGAAATATTAAAGCTATCTTACAAGAGACTATTAATTTATATCTCAAGCATAAGAATCAGTAATTTAATATAATTAAACTAACAAACAAACATAAAATTAAAGTTTACGAAAACAAAACAAGCATGCAAGTGAGGCAATGGGAGCCCTCGATACCTTGACAAGCACACCTAGAAAGAAGTCAAATGTAGAAGAAAATCCAATCTACTTTATTTATCATCAATTGCAAATTGCAATTACAAGCTCCAAGTTCTACCTTCCAAAATGTTCTAAATGTCCAATACAATGATCCTAAAATATAAAATTACAAATGAAGGACTAAGTTTCTAAATTCAAAAAATTAAGATTACAAATGAAGAATATAACACTCCTTTTTATACAACAAGATGTGATAACAAACTCATAATGATGATCCACTATTCCCTCTTCAAATCCACATATCTCTCAACCAATGGTGACACATAACCGTATCCTCCATGACCTTCTCCATGAGGTCCATGATCTTATCCATGAAGTCCATGATCTCCTCAAATTCGAATTTGAACATAGAGTTCCACTTAAAGATGCCTTGGAAGCTTCCTTTGCACCTACACATGTCAACAAACTCATTCTAATTGTTAGGTATAAGTATAAGCATATAATTTTCTAAAGTTTAACCATAAATCCACTTAAAAATGTTAAGAATTAATAAACTTTGTAAAAGCATAGTTATAACCCAATGATGAGGTAAATGTAATGATGTGGAGGTGGAATGGAGGTGACATGAAGGTAATATGGAAGTAATGTGAAGGTATTGGTGAATAATGGAGTGAGAAGAGGGACTATTTTGAGGCCTAACAACACCAAAGAAAACTCAAAATCTAATTCAAGAGCAGATTCTAAAGAAAAATATATTGGGGAGTCTTGACATTCATCACGTAATGGCAAAAGCAGAAGAATCGACGATACAACCCAATCTACACAACAACTAGTTGAACGAGCTTTAGCTAGAAAGAAGGTTCAAATCCTTGATACCTCTGTGTAACCAGTAAAACCCATGGTAATTAACATAGAGGAGGAGTGGGATAATTTTAATAAAAATTATCCATATAGAGGAATAGGTGTTAGAGCTACAAATGCTACAAAAGAAGACAGCTCTGGAAATTACAGTAGAAGAAACTATAGATGAACCAGGAGTAGAGCATGCCCCTATTACCCCTACCTCCAAGATAATTTTGAAGATTGAAGGAATACCCCCTCTGGATGTATTCTATAGTCCACAACATAAGGTTGTGGTGAAAACGTGAAGAAGGAAAAGAAAATTGGACTCCATAGCAATTACTACACCCGAAAATGAACTAATCGATGTTCTGTGGAAGCTCTTGCCTATTGACCCATCTACGAACTTAACTAGACTCTCGTTGTTTGCATGCACATATGCTACAATGACCATAGATAAAGAAAAAAAAGTCCAACCATTGGTTAGAGAAAAGGAAAATAAAATAACGTCGCTCGAGCAACAGTTATAGCAAGTCAAATCCGACCAGTAGGTAGAGATATAGTTGGCTAAGTCTTATAGACATATTTGGGCACTGCAACCCCAATATTATATGTCGATAAACCAAAGGCTCTTTAACCCATAAAAGTGTTGTTTTATACCCTAAAGGATCATGGTCAACTGATTACATCACTCCCTAGAAGTTCCACCTAAAAAACCACTCAGAACGGGCTAGAACTGGACCATACTGAATGCTCCACTGTCAGGGTGTGATGCATGCTGATTGCTACACTAGCTAGGTGCAATGCATACTTAAGAAGCCTTCTATGGGATGCGATCAACAAGAATGGACAAATGTCCGAGACAGTTTGCTAAGTGGATACTCATGGAATCTTCTAGAAACTTCTCCTATGACACTTGCCTCCCTAAATTCGCCCAGGGATGAGTAACAGATCCAAGAAGTCTCCAGGTAGAACCAAAAACAAGTGGAATGACACTAGTCAAAAACCCAGAGATGACTCACACCCTTTCACACATCTTTAAATGGATCCCTCATCTGAGAGATCTGGAGGTTGGAATTTTGTAATTTGTCAGGAAGTGCTAATAGTTGTCTCTGAGAAGGAACATTGTATTGTTGGGTGATCTTGCTTTTCATGAGGTGAAGAGGGCTTTGGTGCTGGGAGGATGATGCTATATCAGACAGCTGGGTTGTGATTATCCCTTCTATTTTAATAAATTTCTTTAGGTTTTCCTCCATACAATCGTGTACTTGTGAATCTTGTTATTTGTGAATGCCATTGTATGTTCAATGTATTTTTTATTTTGCATTGTTTATGATATAATATATTGAGATGCTTTGATGGTGTTTTGTTACTTTGTTTCTACAGGTATTCTCTAAGTGGGATAAGTAGGAGAGGAGTTGCAAGCTCTATCAAGGGGGGGAGAAATCAAGCAAGGAGTCAAGGGGAAGATCCAGGGTGGTCCCTTTACTCCTCCCTTATCTATCATACATAGAGGAAATCGCAAATTTCTTTGATTGTTTGTTTCTAGTATAGCTTCCAATCCTAGTGGGGCTAGAATATCGAAAAGACACTATCTTTCCTGAAAACAAATGGTGACTCCGCTGCTCTCCAGCTGGTAACGCCAAATCCGAGTCACCTAGAAAATCCATCCCGACGTATGGGTACTTTGCAAATACCATCTCCTGACGGTCAAACCACTAAAAAAATGCATCAGAGAAGGAAATTTGTGACTAACCAGCATGTCTGGCCATAATATCAACCCATCTCTGCATCTGTGGTTCCCTCGGTGTTGGCAATCCTAGTGAAATGTACAGAGGTTGCATCAATGGAATCCTCTCTAAGGTAAAAGCAGTCAAGATGGAACCGTAGCCAAAAATTATTGGATCTTCCATTCTTTACCTTGGAGAGTTGTTATTTTATAATAGGAAGTACCACCTCACACTAGTTGAACACCTTTCGTTCTAGGCATTCTAGGGCATACTACATATAAGATTTGTTTGCCAAATGAAGAGCCGCGCTGCCGACCAATATAGCAAAGGTAAATAAAATGGTCCTCAAGGGCCAATCAGTGACATCCTGGATATTGATCTTGCCATCTCTGCTGGGCTGAGATCCATATCTATAGAACTGGCGAATATAATCTCTCACAAATTCGCTCCCACGGGCAGATCCTGATAGTGAAACAGGGGCACCATACCTCGATAACCCCATCAGAAAGTAGATATCCTCGACTGTGAATGGAATAGATTTGCCTCTGATCTAGAATACCTGGTTGATCAGATCCCAAGCATCGATAAAATATTGCAACAAACTAATTTGTTGCCTCATGCTGGATATGTGGAAGAACTTCAGCAGGCCACAATTCGTAATGTAGTAATTGTGCCCTGGTCGTGCAAGGAAATCATGTCCTCTTCTTCATGTTCACATTCATGCCATGTGATGACCATCTTGATCCAACAAATATCTGAAACACAGAAAAAAGATAAGTTACGATCCAAATTTGAGCAAAAATAGGCAAAACTTTCATGAAAAATCATTGTGCAAAGTTTCCCTTTTGTGCCCATCGCACCCTACCTTTGAGCAAAGTGAGATGCTTACTGACTAGCTAGTGTACAACTCAATATGCATCGCACCTTTCGATGTAGACCAGGTGCGATGATGGGAGAACGAATTTTTCAAATCCCAAGGGCCCAGAAGAATGGGAAAACTTTCTCAAAATTAAGAAAGGATGGAATGAAAATGAAGAGCTCAGGGTTAGCTCCTACCTGGTCCTGACAGAACGGAGAATAGTCCACCAGATCTCCTGAAATCAGCTGGTGAAATTTGAGGGGGAAAGCCACTCCAGAACTCCAAAATCCCAAATTTGAAATGAAATGATGAAAATGAGAGGTAAAACTACTTTTTATGTTACTATTCACATACTTCAAGTAAAATGTTAGTTTTTAATTCATTTTTCGGGCATATATATGTATTTCTAATCAATTTGATGGACTAATTGAGCAAGTTGAATAACTGACGAAAGAATCTAACATGTTAAATGGTGAATTAAACATCTTTCACTACTGTAATGAGCAATGTTATTGCATGGTTCAAGCTTGTTAAAAAATAAACCTACCACTGAGCATATGTTCCCTCAGAGTTCAAGCTCATTACAAAATGAACCCACCTTCAGTAAATAACCTTTATGAATGCCATTATATCAACCTTTTGAACGTTGGTTGTGTTCCTTCCATCACCTCCATCCTTTGGCCAATCATACGCTCCCACTTGATTATTTCCCATTTTGAGGAACAACTGCAATGAATGGTCCTATTAGCCACCCTCTTCACATCACCATGTTTTGAGAAGTTCCATGCTTACCCAAAATCAATTGCTACCCTAGACGCACCCGTTCGTAAAAAATGAGTCTTCTTTAAACTCTTTTCAGACTCATTAAATATGAAAATATTGTCGAGCTATTGGCCTTTCTAGCTCGTTAAAGTGATTGGAAGTGAAATCCCTCCTGAATATTTTAATCTTTTTTGGACATGAGGGATTATCTCATGAAAAAGTTCAAGCACTTGTTTTTTTGGCTCGCTAAAGTTATCCAAAAATCATCCCTTTTGTATTATTTTATTCTTTTTTGGACTTAAGGGATTATGCTATTAAAAAGAACTGCTGGAGTTCCCTTTTCCTCCCATTTCAAACTCTCTAAACATGAAAAGGACCGAGTTATCCTTGCCGTTAAACTCGTTAAAACAATAGTGACAAACATGTCCACCCAGACAAGAACGAGTTTCACTGTCTCTAGGCTCGCTAAAACATAGCAACATGTTTTCCCGAAGGGAAAATTATAAAACAAGCATATGTTATCCTCCTCAAGCTTGACAAAAATAAAGAGGTACTGATCACCAATGACTGGGGAAAAAGGGAAGAAAACTTGAAGAACTTTATCAGTAGCAGGTTGCTCTTGAACTTGACACTTTCACTCCATCACCATGATTGAGTCGGGTTGGGTTATTTCGTTCACTCGTCATGTCACCATTGGTCCTCCATAACATCCATATTTTGGGGTTATTGCTACCAATCCATCTCAGTTTCATTGATATGTTCAAGAGAAGTCATTTAGAGAATTCACCATCTAGTCAATGCCTCATCCACTGCAATACCTTCACCCTCCATTTTTCATGACCGCCATTCCTAAACCTTGTATCATCAGATCATTTTCACCTCTAGATTATCATTTTCTTCATTTCATGTTGTAGATGTGGGATACATTAAGGCCTTCCTATGATAGGTCACTTCTTGTCGACATCAGCTCATTATCCAAGAAGTTGACTTAAAAACAACCCTTTCAGTACTTTGAAGCTTGCATGCCTCAATGGCAAGTTTCTCACCTCCGGCAACAGGTTTACATCAATGGAATTCGACTGAAATATTTTGCGTGGTGTTCGACAGTGGATCATATACTCACACCACGTGAATTGTATTGTAGTACCTTGAGGGTCATTATCATTATCGGTGATTCCTCTCGCACCTGTTAACAACTTACAATATTGGCTCGTAATCAGGTATTGTCTTTCCATGTTTGAATTCGAACATCTTTTCACATGGATCGACTTGTACATTGGGTGAAGATTGAATGAGTTTGAAGACGCTCGATCTAGTTTCATCCATCCAGGTTGTGTTATATTCAAGAATATAAATACATCAAATGTAAACAGAAGCTACACAAATGATCATCCAAGCTAAGGGATGATGACTCTACATATAAAGGATCACCAGTTTGCAACTGTAGATGATTATTTGTTCTATTTACATGAAAATGAATTTATAAAGATAAACATGGGAATGCCCGCCTCAGTCAGATCATGGAAAACTATATTGTGATGGTGTATAATATTGTATCTTATACAGGTCACCTTCTAGTTTGAATACCTCGAATCCTCATGATAAAGCATTTCACCCAACATCAAAAGATTTACGACCTCATGCTTTAGGGGGCGACTGTTATAGACATATTTGGGCACTACAACCCTAATCTTATATTTCGATAAATCAAGGGCCCTTTAACCCCTAATAGTGATGTTTATAGCCTAAAGGATCATGGTCAACTGATTACATCATTCCCCAGAAGTTCCACCTAAACAACCACTCAGAACTAGCAAAAACTGGACCATATTGACTATTCCATTGTCAGGTTGCAATGCATACTAATTGCTACACTAGCTAGGTGTGATGCATACTGGAGAAGCCTTCTGTGGGGTACAATGAGCGAGAATGGACAAATGTCCGAGACAGTTTGCTAAGTGGATGGTCATGGAATCTTCTAGAAACTTCTCCTATGACACTTGCCTCTCTAAATTTGCCTAGGGATGAGTAACAGATCCAAGAAATCTCCAAGTGGAACAAAAAACAACAAGGGGAATGGAACTAATCAAAAACCTAGAGATGACTCACACCCTTGCACACATCTATAAATGGATCCCTCATCTAAGAGATCTGGAGGCTAGAATTTTGTAATTTGTAAGGAAGTGTTGGTAGTTTGTCTTTGAGAAGGAACATTGTATTGTTGGGTGATCTTGCTTTTCATGAGGTGAAGAGGGCTTTGATGCTGGGAGGATGATGCTAGATCAAATAGCTGGGTTGTGATTCTCCCTTCTATTTTACTAAAGTTCTTTGGGTTTTTCTCCATACAATCGTGTACTTATGAATCTTGTTATTTGTGAATGCCATTGTATGTTCAATGTATTTCTGATTCTACATTGTTTATGATATAATAGATCGAGATGCTTTGATGGTGTTTCATTACTTTGTTCCTACAGGTATTCTCTAAGCAGGATAAGTAGGACAGGAGTTGCAAGCTCTATCAAGGGGGAGAGAAATCAAGTAAGGAGTCAAGCGGAAAATATAGGTTGGTCCCTTTACTCCTCTCTTATCTATCATACACAAAGGAAATCACAAATTTCTTTGATTGTTTGTTTCTAGGATAGCTGCCAATCCTAGTGGGCCTAGCAAATCGAAAAGACACTAGTTTTCCTAGAAAGACTAGGCATCAATAGGAATTTGAAAAAATGCAAATAGAACATCATATTAGCCTAGTCGAGAAGGAAGCATAGGCGCAGGTGATAATTGATCTTCATAGAGATGATCCAAAAATTGATCAGTTTATCACCGAAGCACTTAGACTTATCCTAGTTGATACATCAAAAAGAATTATTGTGCCAGAAAATTTCACACTGGAAATCTTATTGCGAAACAAGTGATAAACTGACAAGTCAAGTCATAAAAATGCAACTTGAATATGATGAGATCTTTAAAAAGGTCTCTAATCACATCGCCTGGCAAAATAAAGAGGAGGGAAGAAAAGTCGACTTGCCCAAGCTATAAGAATCACATAAGGAAATTCTATTTGCAAGATGGGATTCTTGGCTAAAAGAAGCAAAACAGGAAACAATGAATGCAGCAGTGGTAGCAAACATCATCATAGAAAATATAAATGAGAATTTGCATGGTGCCAATCTAGTAGCAAAGTCCATTCTAGGGTTCCTTCCAAATGCAAAATAGCTTGAACAACAATGGAAATAGGTAGCAAAAGACAAAGTGAAAGTGATAAGGCAAATGACCAGGCTAGACTGGGAGGCATATTGGCAACATTTGGTCAAGCCTCATAGCAAATGGATGACCCTGCGATGCCTAACCACCTTTGCCAAGAAAATGGTTCCAGTGTTGACCGATGTTGTATTCGATGGACAATTGAAAGCTGAAGTTGGCACGCCTACACAACTAAAGCCTATGGTTGATATCTATGATCTAAAGGATCGAATGCAGCATAGTTAGTGCTAGCACCTAGATTTAACCTCAGGCTGAAGGAAGGCAATGCCAAGGCAATCAAAAACCATGCTTAGCCAAGTAGCTAGCCCTACTAGGCCAAGAGAGGGCTCTCTCCATAAGGATCTCAACCAAATTGACTGGATGTAGAAACTAATATTTGATTTACTTTTGAAGGGTTTTCCTTGACCAGGAGGAGCCAAACATTTAGGGTAAGGAAATTAGGTCAAAACTTCAGGGTGTTCAATGGGGCAAGGTAGGCACAACGATTAAAACCCTAGGGTTTGATGGGTGAGGAACTAGGAATAGCATGTAAACCTCATGGATTCTTCCTAAACTAGAGAAAACACAGACTGTGAAATGTCTACCCAAATTAGAGCATAAAAGTTATGGATTTTTCCTTTTAGACTTCTATACATTCACATAAATAGTATGAAATGATGAAATGGAGTCAACAATACATTTTAACACATGAAAACATAAGAAAAAATGAATTGAGAATCATACCACATGGATCCCAAAGAAATCCAAGCCTAAGCATAGAATGATTTCCATCAAAGCCTAAGCATCCCACAGAGTCCATCAAAGCCTAAGCGTCCCACAGAGTCCAACTATTACAATGACTAAGGAAAAGCATCATATAGACCCCAAACAACTCATCCTAAGCTCAGGGAGTCAAATCCATGAGACGAGGATCTATTTCCAACAAAATTTGTACTGCTAACAAGAAAATAGGGTGGTGAAAGTGACTCATCCCTAATCCAAACAAACTGATACATTACACCACATAAATTTGTTTTACCTAATGAATCTACCCTAGTAAGCTCTAGAAGCATCATAATTATATTCAACTTATGAATTACAAGGGCAAAAACATCATTTGTCATGGTAGAAGTGAAAATTGGGTCGAACCTACAAAATTTTGGGCAAACTATTAAACGTCCAGTGCCAAGTGCAAGTGCGCCCTTCAACTGCAGCTACACTTTTGGAGGCTTTCTAGATGTTCAAATTGGGTTCAAAATAGCTTGCTAGAAATATTGTTGGCATTATGTTTCTGGTATGGTTATATGTTACAGATGTTGTACTTGATGGCAACAACCATGGCATGGCTCTCAATATGATGAGAATTAAGAAGTACGTAGGAGAACAGTTCAGAAGATGCGTACCCGCAGGTAC
>APFE030309377.1:896-78107 GCA_000404065.3 Pinus taeda
CAGCATCGATCAGTATCATGGGTCTTTGACTGAGTGGTTTCCCTTGTGTTCGACGTCAACTTACATTATCACACATTGGGATTCATGCAGTACCTTGGTTTCTATTTGACCCTATTGGTGGATACCTTGCCTCTGTGTTGACTTTCATTATTGGTTGGTTTAGAGGGTTTGTGTCGTGCGCTAGCCACATCTTGTGTACGCCGGAAACATACTTCGGTTGGGTTACTACATCTCTTTCATCTGATTCCTTCCACATTATTGGCCTACGGGTTACACTCGCGCTATATTGATGAAGGATGCCTTAATGCCTTCCTTCTAGTGGAAAATTCCCTATCGACTTCGACTCATTGCTCTGGGGCAAAGATCTAGAGTCCATTTGGCAGTACCTTGGGGTTTGCAGCCATTAGTGGGAGATCCTTCGCTATCGATAGTGGGAAACCATCATTGTCTCCTGATCGATAGATTCTTACAGGTGTTCGACTTCAGCTCATCTATTCGCACTTGTTGGTTTGTACTGGGTACCTTGACGCTCATTATCATTATCGATGAGTAGTCTCGTGTTTGTTAATGGTATACATCAATGACCGGTAATCAAACGATTTCTCACATGGTCGACTTCAAATCATGTATTCCCATGGTGTAGAAATGTACCATGGCGGTTGGTGAAGACCTCAGGCTGTATCAGCATTCATTGGTTCACTTGACAGTTGCTCCTGTTGCTGCTAGTTGATACCACTCCACCTTATATGTTTCAGTTAGTCATGGCGACATTTTATATGCTGGCACCTAAGTTTGCAGTGTAGTACCATCCTTTTCCATCATGTTCAGTTGGTACCTTTGGGATCAGTCTTTGATATCAGTGATCCGTTGTATTTCTCATAATCATTGACAGTTTTATATCTGATATTTAGACATGTACTTGTTCGATCATGATTAGATGATCCATTATGTATTTTCCAGTCATTTATACTTGTATACTTAGTGGATCCACTTGTACTTGATATGTGGACATGCTTTCCTTTCTCTAAGCATGGGTATGCCCGCCTCAGACGGTGTTTCTTTTTGATCTCCTTTGATGGCTTGGCAGGCTGAATTCTGGTGAAGTACTCCTCGGTTTTTGGCAGATTTCCTTTCCATTTACTTGCTTAATATATTTCGGCCATCATGTTCCCCTTCTGACCTCATATATTAGGGGGCATCTGTTATAGCTCCAAATCTCACTATTATGGTTTGTGATGTTGCACTCATGGCCTAGGGCAACCCCTCCTTCCAGACCTGGTCTCAAATTTAAAAAAACGGTGTTTTATTCCTTGTACGTGAAATTTCCCTGAGTTAAACACGTGTATACGCGGGCAGGAATATACCCAACCTGCGTATATGTATTAAAACACTTACAGAAATATAAAACTCCTTATTTTCGGGCAGAGATCGCGGGTTTTACCTGCTGATCACCTGTTAGTGCCCATGGCCCAACTGTTCCCAACCAACTCCCAACTAAAAAACTACTTTGGGAGAGGTATAAAAAGACCTCAAAGGAAAGGCTTAAGGGGGGAGAGAAGAGAGAGAAAGGTTATTATACTAAAATTTTCCCCCTGACCAGGTCTGAAGACCCTTGTGCCTTCTACACTTCCCCCATTTATACAGGAAACCCTTGTTTCCTTGTGTGTTGATGTTCATCCACGAGTTATGGCATCATGGAGTGAGTCTTGGAAGGAGATATGCTAAAGGCTTAAGGCAGGACGGATCCGGAAGGAAGCTTTGCTTGGAGCCTACGAAAGGTTACTTAGGTGATATTACTCCTTTTGTACATTCTATTTGTCTATAATAAAGAAACACATCTTGGCCCCCGATATGCTTCTTCTTTATGTTTATGATGTTCATGTTTGAATTCATATGTGAATGGTTTTTCAAAGTTCATAACTAACTACCTTCTTTTATAACATGAAGATGATTTCTTTATAAGTCTTTGTCCATATACTGCTGTATGATTTGGAATTGGTTGTTTTACAGGACAAAGAAGTGAAAGGGACTTGAAGAAGGGTTTGGACCCTTGAGGAACTTCTTGAACGTAGGACCTGAGGTACGCCCCTCTTACTATAGAATTTGCTTATCATAGCATAATGGTTGTGTGAATGTGTGTTTATCTGTTTAGACAACTTTCAGTCTACTAGGGTTTCCACCCAAAATCCCTATGGGAGCAATTCCCTCAACATTAAGTACTCTTGGAGGCTTGGGAAGATGACCAATAATCAAGATGAAATGCATGGCCTCTTGCTTGGATTAAACTTGGTGAAAGATATGGATTTATCTCAGATCATAATCCTTGGGGACTCTCTCATCACAATACAATATCTATGCAAAGGCTCCTCCCTAAATATAATACTCTCAAGCTTTTCCTTCAAAGAATTACTTGTGCCCTGGATCTATTCCCCCTCAAATCCTTATTTCATGTACTTAGATGCCAAAACTTGGAAGTAGATAGACAAGTTAATCTTGCTTGCCTTCTAAAAGTGGCAAAAACTGAAATAAATGGTTCCTTAGGATAGAGAAATTTCCCATGATCCCCCCCATTTTGGTTATAATGTATATTATTGGGAGCCCCTCCCTAAGCTTCCCCATTCCATACTATGGTCTAAAGTGGTGGTTAGTGCACAGTCTTGTGGCTTGTAGTGAGGATGTGAACCATGTAATGGAAATTCTCCAAAGGAATTCGAACACATTAATATCTGAGATGGAACGATATACTCAGTCTCAACCTGACCTTGCAATAGGATTATGGATGGTATTGACGATGGGTGCTATAATGAAGTGTAATGACGATCTAATAGACACTGTGTGTGGTATTTATGGGTTTCATGTCAATTTAATGGTATTCACTTGCCCCTTCCTCCATAATTCTCCTATGTATGAGCACTATGAGCCTGTGTAAAACTATATTCAATGGTGCCCATTGTTGTATCATAGGAAACATACATAATTCTCTGATAATTTCTATGGAAATTGGCTTCTTGGCTATGTAAGAAACATTTGAGATATCATAATGTCCTTATACAATGTCAATAGGTGTGAATTATGGGTTTACCACCTTGCCTAGATTCGACTTACCTCACAGTCATTTTGTGAGGGCTCAATTCAAATTAGTGTGGCTCATGTCAATTCTAATAGCATGTCCATTCTTGTCTGTTGGTGCTTTTCTATGCAAGCTAGATTTCCTTTGTTGGGTACTCCTACTCTCAAGTATTACTCTTTTGTCTATATGGTATAATCTTTTAATTCATATTCTACTCATTCTTTATTTCTCAATATATGTAGTTGGAAGCCTTCCCTATTCCTTAGTATCTCTAGCAGGGGTTTTCTTAGCATTATGAAGCATCATGTTGGTCCATTCTATGTATTTTCTCTTTGGTTGAATTTTACTTTTTTTGTGGTCCATGACTACCCGTGTTGCTTCCTACTATAGCCCTCTCATTGACCTTTTGAATCACCTATTCCCTATCCTTGCTAGTGCTTGGATCCACTCCTCTTACTATGAAATAATGCCAACAAATAAGGTTGAATCGACCAGTTCATGGGGTAATAACATATGTGGATAGTGCACCCAATATTTAGAAGCTCTTCCTTTGGAAAATATGGACATCAAGTAGAAACTTCATCAGCCAATTTCCTAAAGGACTAGTGCAATGAAATAGGAGCTTGGAGGGATTTAAAATTAGCTAGGTGTTGGAAAGAGTCAGTCATTTAGGCTGAAGGATACACTATACACTTGCAGGGTGTGCTTGGGCTTGAGAAAGCATATGTATTTCATCTTTATTCTCTGGTTAATGCAATATAGATAGTACGGTGTTTTGAGAAGTTAATTTCCCCTAGATAAATATATGTGCAAGTGTGATGTTTCCTTTTAAATCTGTATTATTTGTGTTCTAGATGGTGAATTGACTTCCATAAATCAATAGAGTAGCTTCAAGTCTTGTGATTTAGTAAATTTCATGAGCAGATTTGAATATACACATTAATTTCTATAGTACATGTATTCGACAAGGTCAAGGTATGGAGAATTTGGTCTTGAGCTAGTTTCACTTGAGAACAATCACTCTCACCAACCCAAGATTCTTTCCATGGTAGAAGAAAAGAGGGATTACAAAGTAGGATATCCTATCAAGGGGTGAAACACTCCTTAAGGTACATTTTACTTTGATATCCCATTATTTGGAGGCTAAATAGATGCATATGCTTTGGAGAAATGGTTAAATATGTCAAAGGGATATTATTATGTCCATGTTTTTACTAGTAATGAAAATATCACCTTTTCACTCCTAAAAATTCCACCTAATGTCTAATATTCATAAGAATGTTTCTAGGAGAGAAAAATTAAAGACGAGTCTATAATATTCAAGGAAAAACCCACTTGGGAAGCTTATTTTTATGGACTTAAGAAGGAATTCTACCCTTTATGGAACTATGATGACCAATGCATGATATGGACAACCCGTTGACAAGAGAGAGACTAAATGGTGTTGCACTACACCAATATTTTCCATACCTTAAACTCACATTTGGGTATCAAAGACTATGAGTTGCACCTAGTTCTAAATTACCATAGTGAAATGGACAAGTACATGAAAAAATAAATGGATTTATTGGACATGTCCTCACTAGGAGCCACTTATTAATATGTTGTAAAAATTTGAGTTTGGGTTTGTAAATCCACTGCTAGAGAAGCCTAGAAAAGGTGGCCCAAACTCACAAAACAAGGGGCATAACAAAGAGAGGAAACCTCCAGAAAAACAACCTAAGTAATATACAAAGAACGGTAATGGGAATTATTAAAAATACATTCAAAAGTGGTGTGAGTTCCATAAAATCCCTTGGCACGAAAATGACGAAATTTTCTAGAAAAAATCATTGTTGGCGAATCTTAAAGAAATGGAAATGGAATGTGGATCTAATTCTGATCAAGAATAGGGTAAATAAAACTAGATCATTGATGTAGAACCTAGTCCTACAATCATGAACACAAATATCCAAAGTAACTTGAAGAGCGGGATTGCCTCTTCCATTGAAATATGTGGGTGAAGGGGGCCCCATTACATTTCATCATTGACAATGGGAGTGATAAGCACCTAATATTAGTCAAGTTTACCAAGAGATTGAAGCTGCCAATAGTTCCACACCCCCAACCATACACCATTGGTTGATTTATCCATGGAATAAACATATATGTCAGCCAACAATGCCACTTGTCCTATGGCATCAAGCCCTTCAAGGATGAGGTGCTTTGTGATGTTCCCTAGTTGATTTTTTTTATGTTCTTTTAGAGAACCTTATATGTGCAAATGTCATGTTTTTCATGAGTCCTTCCCCTATAGTATTATTTTTTTTCTTGGAGGTCAACTCTACAAAGTACTAGAGGTAGTTCCAACTATTGCAATTTCATTGATCTTATCAAAATAGATCCAAAATGTAATCTCTTAGATTGCAATGTTTTTCCTCTTCATGGTTTGGTCA
This sequence comes from Pinus taeda, assembly GCA_000404065.3. Lineage (NCBI taxonomy): Eukaryota > Viridiplantae > Streptophyta > Pinopsida > Pinales > Pinaceae > Pinus > Pinus taeda. Next base: position 6,402 of record APFE030309377.1, read on the forward strand.
GAAGGTGAAATGAAGGTTAATGCAATTACCACAACCTCAAAAAAGGTCCCCTCTAAAAATGATAGCAAGTGGAATATATTGTATAGACATACATAGATATATTCACTCCACCTATGGGAATTCCTCTATACCGAGTTCTCCTTTACCTAATGGCCCAATATATAGATTCTCTCTCTTCAATAATGAGGAAAAAAATGTTAGATTCATGAGTGCATCTAAAATGGCCACATTCTATTGAGCTTCTCACCTTGTTGGAGTCCAATTGTGTTGGTGCAAAATAAGGATGGGAAATTGAATCTGTGTATTGATTATAGAGGCATAAAAAGAATCACTATCAAGAACAGATAATTGATCCCATGGATTATCGATCTTCTTGACCATATTAAGGATTCCAAGTTCTTTCATAAGATTGAATTGTATTCAGGCTACCACCATTTTCTATTTCAACAAAATAATGTATGGAAAACAACCTTGAAATCTAAAAGAGGCATTTTTAGTGGTTGGTTATGCCCTTTGACTTGACTATTGCTCCAAAAATATTCAAGAGGATGATGGATGATATATTGCATCTATTTACAAGCTCTTTCATTGTTTTATATTTGGATGACATCCTCATATCTAGTACAACCCAGGAAAAACATCTACAGTAAATTTAGCAGGTCCTCATCACCTTACAATAATACAACTTGTATGAAAATCTAGAGAAATGATCATTTTGCATGTAGAGAATTCGATATTTGGGATACATTGTGCATAAACATGGGGTACATGTGGACCTATCTAATATCCAATTCATTCAGGATTCACTGGCCCAAACGACCATAAGAGGTCTCCATAGCTTCTTAACCCTTGCTAACTACTATATAAGCTTTATGTTGGGGTTATCTCATATCACTTTGCTCTTAAGTAAAGTGACCAAATATGGAGAAAAGGAAAAATTTTCATTTTCCAAATCATAATAAAAATAATTCAAGGATAACCAACACTACCTTTACTTTGCACCAATCCTCACCCTGTTAGACCTAAAACAACCATTTGAGATACAAGAAAATGCCTTTGACTATGCTATCAATGTAGTACTCACTCAATAAGGACATATGGTGGCATATAATGGTGAAAAAATCCATGATAGTGTCTAAATATACCCCACATATGATAAAGATATTTACTCCATTATGCAAACATGTTTATAATGAAACCATTATATCATAGGGAAGGAGATAATCATTCACACTAATCATAGGCCTTGGCAATTCATTCTGAAATAATGAAAGTTACAAAATGAGTTCCATTAGAAATGGTCCACATACCTCCAAGAATTCTTCTTGAATTTCAAATACAATAAGTAAAACACCAATTATGTTGCAAACTACCTCAATTGACCCTTGGTTGTGGCATCAACTACAATTATGAACTCTTATGGGAACAAGGCCTCTAGGTGGCCACAATTATACAACAATGGATCTAAGTTCGATTCCATGTTCCATATTTGGATCATGGGTAAAGAAGTTCCATACTTCCACCTCTAGGATGTACTCTTATGCTACCTGGGCCACCTTTGCATTCCTTTATGAGAGCATGTGAACTTTATCTAGGAGGCACATTATAGCCAAGAGGAAGGTCACTTTGGTGTAGAGAAGATAGTAGTAGTACATTAGAATTATTTCTATTGGCCAAGGCTTTGACAAGATATCCATGGATATATTAGATCATGCACTTCATTTTCCATTTCTAAACCAATGATAAATAAGTATGGTTTGTGCACTCCTTTATCTATCCCAGATAGGCATTGGGAGTTAGTCACCATGGATTTCATGCCATGTTTTCCATCCACCAAGCACAGTAATGATTATGACTTCTTGGTCGTTGACTAGTTTTCTAAGATGATGATTTTTCCATCATGCAGGAAGAGTATCATAGTTGAATCCATTGTTAATATATTCTTTGAGAATGTTTTGGTTCATTTTGTGCTACTTTAGACCATTATTTTATATAGGAACAATAGGTTCTCAATAATTTTTGGTCTAGCCTATGATCTCTGATGGATACAAAGTCAAACAAATTGACATCCTTTCATCCTCAGATAAATGGATAAACAAAAACATTCAATATGATGATTGTGCATATATTGCACATGTGAAAATCCAAGCATCCACGTACATGGGATGAAATCGTTCCATATGTTGAACATAGCTATAACATATCCCTCCACTACTCTTTGGCCACAATCCTTTTCATGTGTGCTTGTGGTTCCAACCATTAACCCCAATTGATTTAGTTATTCCCATTACATATTCATCCGCACAGTCCTCCCATGCTCATGTCGAGGGAGATAGAGTAACCAAATTTTTTGAACAAATCCATAATTTCCAACAATAGGTCCATGATATCATGTAGGAAGCCAATGCCAAGTACAAGTAGAAACATGAACACAGGGTTCCATGCAAGTTTAAGGTCGGGGATAAGGTGTCGCTACATTTACAGAAAGAGTGCCTCACAAATGCCTCACAAACTCCCATAGGAAGCTCTGACCACTTTGATGTGGTCCTTACACAATCAAAAAGGTTGTGGGTGAAAATGATTTCAAATTAAATATTCCACATTTCCTTGGCTTGCACCCAATATTTAATGTGTAGCTACTTCGACCTTAATTTTTAACTTTGTAGGATATCGTTGATGTTTTCGAGAAATTTTACCTCACATAACTTTATCCTAACTAAATTGAATAGGTTACAGTGGATCAAATCATGGATACCAAGAAAAAGGATACACACCACTAGCACATACAACTCTATCGAGTTGTCAAAGTAAGGAAACTTATTCAGCAAGGCAAGTAGCTCAACAACATCCACATTTAGAAAAAAAATCCCCATTTGATGAGGGAAATTGACCAAATGAATACCATTACTTCCTAAATGGACAAGAAAAATCCAAGTGGATATCAATGGCCACCCACCACTTCCATTGACTCAACAATTCTCTACCTTCTTGGCAATTTTTCTATGGCTTTTTGGGTCCCAAAATTCTAGGGCTACTTTAAAGTCATAAATGATATTTTTTGGAAATTACTAGGACCAAGAGTTGCCACAACATTGTTGGAATTTTAGTGTTGGCATTGATGTCAACAAGATCTTTGTGCTATTGGTCATATGCATGTGTGATGATTGATTGGTGATCGATGATTGGTTGATGGTTTTGTTAGTTGGCACTAATGTTAACATACTTATGACTAGATATTGTGGAGGTATTTTGGAGATGGATTCCACATGTGTGATTGGTTTGAGGTTGGCATGTTATGTTGGTTAGAGATGTTGTGTTTTCAATTGGTTCAAGTTTTGCTCTATATACTGCATTTGTCTCTACATATCTTGGAGACATTAGATATGTTGCTATATGTGATGAGTTGTGGCTTCTTATGTTGGAGGTGGTTCCACCAATGTTGGAGGCAGTTGTATGACATGATGTTGATGCTACAAGAGTTGGATATGCTACTACAGGAGCCATAGATGTTGATACAAGTCTTGGATGTGTTTCATAGGTTATGATTGTTGCTTGAGGAGTTGGAGGTGTTGGTCTTGGTAATAAGGTTGGTATAATAGGTCTTGCAAGTCATTGACTTGTTCTTAGCCTATTTCATCAGTTGCAAACTTGATACAATGGCTTGTAGGAGTGTTCAGGATTCGAGGAAGATGTTCCATTAGGTGGCAGAGGTTCATCGCTGAAGGATTGATATTTTACCTTAGCTTAACGTTAGTCGCATGGAGGAAAGCACATGCGAGCGGATGGAAGGGTCTAATCATAGGAAGAGAAACCTATGGGAGTGGTTATATAGCTAGTTTTTGGCAGAGAAGCCTATGGGAGTGATTATAGGCCCAGTCAGATGGATATAATTCTATGGGAGTGACTAAAGGATTTTAATGAGTTTTTCTCCGAATTTCCCGAGCTACTTGACTAATTTTTGTGTTGAGGCAACATCCTTGATCGAAACATTTCGGTTTATGAATAAAAACAATTGTGGGGCCTCCAAAAGCTGATTAAAGTTGAAAATATAAAAAAGGCTAGTGGAGTTAGTGGTTGATTAAGTCAATGTGATGAATGCAAATCGAATCAAGCATATGAACATAGTTGTGATGCTCAGTAGTTCTGTGTAATTATTGAGTTGATAACTTGAGTTCATCTACATATTGGAGGAAGCTCAATGCTAGTATGGTTGAGTATTTTGTGTGTTGATTGAGTGTGTGTGTGTGGAGAAGAGTGTGCAAACCGTCTAAGCCATAGTATGAAAATTTTCTGAATCAGTTTGTAGTTGTAGCAATGTTGAGCTGAAGTTTATCTCAACCATTACACTATGCAATCAGTGAGGTGTTGATGTGTGGATTGAAGTAGAGTTTGAGGAGATTGTTTTTCAACTGGTGTGGAGATTTTGTGTGGTGGTTTTGATGGAAGCTAGTGTTGCAAGTTTGTTATTTTTTTGAGCTTTGATGTTATGTTGTTACAGTGCTAATGCTGAGCTAGTTTATGAGTCCATTCTGAAAATATATGAAACAAGGATCACATGGAGGAAGTGAAGGCATGTAGGATTGAGAGTATACATTGACTTAGTGGATTCAATAGAAGGAAGATATTTTTCGATCCAATAGGATTTGGATAGTCCAATGGCAGGTGGGTGAGGATCGTTACTTGTGTTAGCCTTCAATGAATGGTAGTCCATAGATTTGAGAGAGAAACAATTTCCTATCTAAAAGGGTCAATGTATTATGAAAGAAGTTGAGTCTTCCAGCTATGGGTGTAGTTAATCCATGGATATTTTGTTCATCTATTTAATAAAAGAATTGAGCAACGCAACAACAACATGGTGGTTTTTTTCCTGGTGAAGGGTTTTCCACTAGAGATACTTGTGCCTATTATGTTGATTGATTTTATGGTTGCATGTTTATTTTGATGCTCTGATCTATGGTTGTGTGTTTCAATTCGTGAATGCTTCCAGTTTAATTAATTTCATAAAAAATTATAAGTGGGGCTCTCAGGTGTAGCTTAATTGTTGGAGAGTGGATCTTGGAGATTTTGCCAGAATTTTTGCAAATTTTTCGAAATGGATCAATAAGGTATTTTATTACCTCATGAAGGTAAATTTGCAACTTGGAGAGTGAATTTGGATTCATATTTTTTGTCCATTAATGAAGATATTTTGCTATCAATTGAGTATGGAATTACAAATAAATCTAATAATTTGGATAAAAAGATTATTTTGAATAGTATTTCAAAATCTAATAGCAAGTTTGTGAAGAATTGTGAGACTGACAAAGAGATGTTGGATAAGTTGCATAATTTGTATCTTGGAGGAAAATTGCATTTTTTCAGAAATGGAGAAAAATGCAAATGATTCTACTTTTATTACAATAACAAATAAATCCTCCACTCAAGAATAAGATGAAGGCACTAGTGATAACAGTGAGAGGTCGAGCATCAAAATTGAAAAGCAATCAAAGATATTGGCACTAGAAGAAGAAATTCAAAGACTTATGGCTAAAAATAAAAATCAACGGATGTTACTACAAATGTTTGATGAAAAGGAGTGTGCATTTAAAGAAGAAATTTCAGATCTAAAATTTCAGCTCGAAAAAGGAATGAATATTGAAATTGAAATGAGGAAGCAGTGCAAGAAGTTGTAGGATGAATTTCAGAAATTGAAGGGTGAAGCAATTTCAGCAAAAGAAGAATTGGAGAGGCTCAAAGCTAGTGCTCAAGCATCTACAAGCAAATCTAAAATTGTTTGAGTAGATAGTTGCAACAAAAATAATAAGAATCAAGAGCCATGCATGAAGTGGGAAAATAAGAAAAGGAGGTCCAAGAAGAAGAATAGAATTCAAAAGTGTTATAATTATGGAATTCATGGACACATAGCAGAAAGTTGCAGTAATGGAGAGATCACTCTCATTCATAAAAAAAGGAGCAACCAAAGGAGAAGCAACATCAAGCATGCATACAAAGGAAATATCCATTTTTCAGGTATAATAGTCCTTTTTATGGTTATTGTTTCTCATGCAATGATTTTTTCCATATAGCTATTGACTATAGGGAGCATGCAATTAATAAAATTAAGATAAACAAAATATATCAAGCTATTCCTCAGTTCCTTGGTCACATTAGATGTTTCATGTGTGAAAATATTTTCCATAAGGCCAAGGATTGCAAATTTCCCATGTGTTTAAGGAGATCCAATCAGAATGTGTAAGGTCATCCACAAAAGAAAAAGAAGGATCAACAAATGAAATTATGGAGGAGAAAAGAGCAGCAAAGAACTCCAACAAAAAATTGAGGTCTGTATGATTTTAGGGGGAGCATATGGTTGCATAATTAGTTGCATGAAAATCCTTGATTATGCATCCATATCGAAAGTGTTAATGAAGAGATGCATGTGTTCAGGGGGAGTTCATGAAGTTTGAAGTGCACTTACATTTTTATATCTATTTCTATTGTAGCTTGATTTTTTATGGATCAATTATGCACATAAATTGATAGTTTTTGGAGTAGCTATATGTTTTGGTTTTTATTGATTCTCATTATGATATGGAATCCATGTAGTATTTTTATGAGCATTGTCTAGGTGTGATGGATAATCACACATTCAGGGGGAGAATTGTTGCTTCCTAATAGAGTTGCAGATTATTGACATCACACTCACCGTGGAGGAGTTTTATTGTTGCTACCATATAGTAAAAATCATATGTTTCGAATGACATGGTTAGTATTTTGAAGATGATCATACTCATAGATGATATTAATGTCATGTGTTTTCATGCATATGTTGCTACCATGGAGATTAGAGGATGTGTTGAAGATAGTTCATCTAGATTGTGCACTTTATGGTTCATGATTATTATTATAGATGCATTATATTTCTAATCATTTGTTTTCGGATGGATGATACATAGAGAAGTTGAAACTATATGCTACTCATATTACTTTATTACTAGATCTTATGTCGTTTCTCATGATTTAATGCATGCTAATGGATGAGATATTGTGCACTCATGTGAATGAAATATGATGATATATATATTGTTGCTCAATTATTTTATGCGTATACCTCATTGATGAGGAGAAGATGAGTTTAGTGCAATATACAGCGTTATAATGCTTGATAGTATGTTATTGTTGTTGCCTGGTGATATACTGCTCATGGTTTGAGATGATGCATTAGGTTGACGGTTGACAGGCGTCATGATGATGAGGATGTATTTTCTATTGTTTTATGACATATTCCTATGTTGCTACTATTAGTTAATTTTCTTGTTGATGCACATGTTGTTGAAAATAACAACAAGAAATCTTAAAAATAGAATCTAGAAATTCCAGTTTAATTTGTCCTTGAATTAAACTAAGAATTAAAATTGAATTCTATTCTCATAGCAATTTAGTTAACTTAGGAATTTTGAGTTGGAAGTCTATCTGGAGTCATGTAAGTGTGATCCCTAAGTTTCAGGTGTCCATATTGAGTTTATTGGAGTTGTAATTAGATAACTCAGTTTGACTGAGTTATACACAGTTAAACTAGTTCTAATAGTTGGTGGAATTAGTAGAGGTCTAGTAGTGAGTTAGTGCACCAGTTCATCCTTAGTGCCACACCAGCTAACTGAAGATTCACTCATAAATAACTCATGCATGTCAGAGGAAGACCCAGTTGAGACTAGAGTGTAGGGACATTGTACTATCAGTTGTATGATTTTTTGAGTTGTACAGATGGTGCATGCAATCAGTTGAGGACCTATGCTTGGATTGTCTCGTTATGAAGTGAGGATTTCCCTTTAAATACAGGCTAATTCTCTCAGGAATTGTGCAAGGAACCAAAAGCTTGAAGGCTAGGAATTTAGCTAAGTATTGGCCAAAGGAAGTCATTAAGAAGAGGATAGGAAATACTTTTGCAGGTTGAGCTCAAGGTTTAGCAGAGCATATTGTATTCATCTAGATTCTTTGACCAAGAATGGCACAAGGAAATAGGGGCTTGTAGAGAAAAAGAATAGGCTAAGGTTTGGCTTGAGATAGCTTGCGGGCTGAGAGTTGATTATACTTGTGTAGGGATTGTCCTTGTGAGAACAAGCATTTTATTCTAATCTTGGATTTCTAATTATGCAATATAGATAATAGGGGTTTTGAGTTGTGGCTTTCCCCAGATACATATTGCGTTATGTGCCATTGATTATATTCCTCTTGTCGATTACTTTTTTCATTAATCTCTATGGGCTTCTGCTGTAAAGAGTAGAGTAGATTCTTGTCTTGTGTTTTAGGAAATTACATGAGTTATGAATCTACAAGAAAATCTACATGGTATCAGAGATAGATTTGTAGAAATATCTACATGGTATCAAATTTAATTACAATGCAGTAGAGGAGATTTCAAAGTTTTTGAGTTCAGGGTTAGAGGTGAAATTCGAATTTGCAATACATACTTCAAGATCGGTATATGGCTTTCTATGGTTTGTGGCTCAAGTATGCCTTAGATGGAAGCTCGAACTACATATCCTAGGAGCATAGGATGGAGGTCATGTTGGAGGATAATGGCTTGAAGGAATGCATTGATCAAGATATTTCTAAGCCACCAACATCGGATGCAAAAGATCTGGCCAAATGGAAGAAGTGTGTGGAAAGGGTGAGGCAGATAATCCTTAAGCGAGTTCCAAACCACATTGTCTCGAGTCTTCATGGGAAGGAGACTCTGTATGCTATGTGGAAAGTATAGACATACCTTTTCCAGAACAACAATGACCATAGGAAGTTGGCACTAAAAGATAAACTTCGAAAAATCAAGATGGAGGTGGGCGACTCGTATCCAAATTACTTAACCAAGTTCATTCATTGTCGAGATGAACTTGGAAGTGTTGGAATAATTGTTGTTGATGATGATATGGTGAGCCTAACTCTTCTAGGACTTCCCAAGAGTTGGCATAGATATTAGGACTCTATCAATGGGTGGGATAAGCTTCTATATTGGGAACGATTGTAGTCGGATTTGGTACAAGAGGAGTTTCGATGGAACACCAGAGATGAGACCTCTTCCGAGGAAGTGGAAGAGGATTTTACCTTAGTGATTAGGGCAAAAAAAATGTAAACTTTGAAACGGAACTCTAGCAACAAAACCCCAAAAAAGCATGAAAAATAGTGCTAGAAACAAAAAGTGTTGATGCTGGAATAAAACATTTTTTTTCTAGGGTAAATTTTCAACATGTTTTTAAAAGGGCAGTGAAAACCAATTTTTGTGCAAAAATTGTGCAAAAAACACCCACAAAATGAAAAGTGTTGATTCTGGAATAACACTTTTTTTTTCAAGGGTAAATTTTGTGCAGAAACACCCTCAAAACGAAAAGTGTTGATGTTGGAATAACACTTTTTTTTTCAATGGAAAATTTTCAACATTTCGAAATAATGGCATAAAAGATTTTATCATGACTCTAAAAAACATTAAAATTTCAAAAGAATAATGAAAACATAAAATAGATTAAAAAAATAAAAAATTCAAACAATGAAAAAACACAAAACAAGAAAAAGTTAAAAAAAAAAAAAAAACAAAAATGTAAATAAAAATATATATTAAAACAAGACATTAAATTAAAAATAAAAAACAAGAAAATCAAATATATAAAAAGACCAAAAAATTCATATAAAATAAGAAAAAAAAAAAAAAAAACGCATACAAGAATAAAAAACTAAAAATATTATATATATATATATTTATATATATATATATTTATATATATATATATAATTTTTAAAAAACATTAACAAAAAAATGAAAATTAAAAACCAACGAGATTTATAAAAAGGTTAAAAATAACAAATTAAAAATAAAATTAAAAACTACTAAAATAAAGATTAAAAAGATTTTTAAAAAAACCTAAAAAACAAAAATATACTTAAACTAAAAAACAAACAATTATATTATTTTATATAATATATTATAGTTTTATATATATATATATATATATTATAATATATATATAGTATATATATTTCAAATTAAAATTAAAAATAAAAAATAAAACATATATATATTTTATTACAAAAGAAAATTAGAATTTTATAAAACCTTATATTTTTTTTTTAAAAAAAACCATTTATATATATATATACTATATATATTATATTTATATGAATTGAATGAGAAACTTTTTTTTTTATTTATTTAAAACAAAAAACAATTTATACACATTTTTTTAAAAATAAACCTCTAATTATTTTTTAACTATAATTTTTTATTTGAAAGGAGAAACGATGGCGGAACAAAGCCAGGTTGTGATCGGTTTTTTTGAAGGCCATGGCGGCCAGAAGGGCTCGCTGCATGTGCGTAACACTCTCCTCAATCGCATCGAATGCCTGAAATCCAATAGCATTGTGCTGGAGACTGTCCAAGCGAGGGTTCCCAAGCCCTGGACATTGTGGCCCAGGCCTCTGTTCGTGACGGATCTCGATGCCTTGCCAAGCTGCGAATCTCAGTCACGCGCGGCCTATCAGGAATTCTTGGAGAGCACAGTAGAAAAGATCCAGGTTGCGAGCTCCGACCCGGCTGAAGCGGAGCAGGCCTATGCTAACGCAAAGATCGTGGCGCTTCCAGGGCCTGAAGGATGGACAAAGAACTCACGGGCCACCATTCCTGTGAGGAGCGAAGATGCGAGCGAGGCGCCTCAAGAAATTACTGCACAAAGGGTGTTCTCCTGGAATACCATGGAAAAGGGCTCAGCGAAACTCAGACGTTCAGACTTAGTGTCTGAACTATTTGACGAAATGCCTGAGCAAGATGAAACGTCCTGGAATGCCTTGTTTCAGATCCAGATCAAGCTCCTCTCAGGCAAAACTCTGATGCATTGGGTAGGCTCTCCGGAGCTCGTGAGGGACCTCATGCATGCGCTGGAACTTAAGCTGGGAATTCCATCTGCAGCTCAACGACTTCTCCACGAAGGTAAACAGCTAGAGGATCTCTACCCCCTTTCATTCTACAGCATTAAAAGAAATGCCTCCATTATCCTTTCCCTTAGATTGAGAGGGGGAGCGATAGGACAGTCTTCCTCAACCAAGGCATTTTCATACAAGGATGTTGTCCATTCACCGAGGCAGGAAAAGACAGTCGCACCAGTTTAGGCTCCCAAACCTTTTCTGGTGGACAAACTTGAGGAGACTCCTTCCATCGAAATAATGCATCCATCACTAGATGAGCAAACCCAACAGTTTGCTGAGCATGGCATTATTTGCAGGTTCAATGGGTTGTGGCCACGGACAGCAGATCTCTACCAGTGGATCCACACTAACTGGACCAACAATTGCAAGGTTTTATTATGCTCAAAGGGCTTTTGCATAACAGTGTTTGCTTTTGAGGAGGACTACCAAAAAGCTCTAAAAGTAGGGCCTTGGTTCTGGGGCTCAGCAGGTTTATTCCTCACCCCCTGGTTCCCGGACTTCGATCCATCTTCGACAATCATCACCAAGCTCCCAATCTGGGTCAGACTTCCTAATCTCCCAGCTCATCTTTGGCACTTTGCAGTATTCCAAGGAATCGGCAACTCTCTAGGCCGCTTCCTAGACACAGACATTTCTAGAGGGGAAAAAGGCCTATACACCTTTGCCAGAATATGTGCAGAAATAGACATCAGCAAAGGACTTCCGGACAAGATCAATCTCAAAATTGGAGACTTTCATTGGACTCAGTACTTGGATTACAAGAATACAGCTTTCCAATGCAACAACTGCCATCTCACAGGGCACCTTCAAATCTCTTGTCCCTCGAGGTCTGCCCCAAAAAAGAAAGCCAATCCTAAGAAGAAATCCAAAAGCTGGAAGCCTCATGACCCTCCCCCCATGGATGATTTTGATCTTAGCTTGGATGAAGAGGAGATGAATGAGGAAGAAATGGAGACCAAGACAGCGCAGGAACCGCCCTCGGCTGACCCTGAGGATCTTTCTGTCCAGCCAAGCTCCCAGAAAAGGAATCATGAATCCTCCACCTCGGATTCAGATAAGGAAATCTCGCAGTCAACCCAGCTCAGTTTGCAAATCATGCCAGTTCAGCAGTGCCCTCCTGAATGGGTCAAAGTGGGTAAAAAGAAAGGGGAAAAATTTTCATAGTTGATCCCTCCCATGTTGGATAGAATCATATGCTTTGTTTTGTTCTCAGGTTCTTCTAGTCACTTCTCGCGGTGTTCTTCTCTCTTCTCATCGCTTATAGGAGCCGAGTTGGATTGCATATCCTTTCCGGCTGCCTATGTTCTTGTTTCTCTTGGCTCTACCTGTTTCCAGGCTTGATTGTACTATATTTTTTCCTTTATTAATAGATTTAGTCTTTATCCAGAAGAAAAAAAAATTATATATAATATATATATAATATATATTATATATATATATATATATTATATATATCATTTTTTATTTAAAAAAAATACAGTCCACAGCCACTCTCCATCGGCCCGGCTGCCCGTGGGGGCACGCCTTGGGTGGTGGAGTTTGCATTCAGTTCCTCTGCCTAGGGTCGACCACGGGCGAACGGTGTGGATGATAGGGCGATTCCGGCACTCCTTCGCCTAGGGTTCGTGCCCCACGAGCAGCTGGGTGGCATGAGAAGGTGGACTATATATATATATATATATATATATATATATATATATATTTGTGATGTATGTTCCAAGACTAAAGAAGAATCTTGTTTCAGTCACGGTTTTGGAAGACCGTGGCTATGATGTGATTTTTAGTAAGGGAAATTTTTTCCTTAGACACATCACCATGGGACAAGTGAAACAGATCAGTGCACGAGTCAAGAACCTATATGCTCTGAAGGTACAAGATGCATGCAAAACCTTGAGGAGCAAGGAAAAGGTTAGAGAATTGGTGGTTGAGAGAGAGAGAAAATTATCTCTCAACATGCAGCCCCAGAAGAAGCCTTAGTAGCAACTTTAGGAAGTTGTGGAGTAGCCACAACTAGAGAAGTTGAGAGGAGACTGAGTTGAGAGATTCACTCAAGAAGAGAAGAAGCAGCCTTAGAAGTAGTCTCAGACAATTGTGGAGCAGTCGCAATTGGAGAAGCATAGAGGAGACTGAGTGGAGGCATCCACTCATGCAGAGACCTCTAGTAGGGGGGGGATTTCGAGCCAAGTGGGCAGAGGGAGCAAATGCAGCTATACCTCCAGGTGTGACATGGGGCAATGTGAAGTGATGTTCCCAGGATGGATGAATTTGGGCAGTGTCCATTAAGAGGTTTTATCTCATGGACCATACCTTGCTATAGGAGCCCAAAGTACATAGTAGCAGGAGGAATCAGTGATGATTGATGCAGTTAGAGATAAGAGTGACAAAGGCTAAAGCAGTCAGATACTGAAGAGCACAGAGAAGGGTTTACAACAATGTAGAAAGGTAAAGGTAGAGTCAACAGAATCTCATAGTTTTCAGTCGACAAGGGTAGTAACAGTCAAAGACTTTGATGACTGATGCATCATACTGATTCAAGTTGGATGTTTTTTTGTTTCTAGAGTTGTTGTAGAAACAACACTAGAGAGAATTGTTTCATGCATAACATTATAAAGGTTCGGGATTGGGATCAAGTTGATTTCCTTTCTTTTTGAGAGGGAGTGTTGAAAATAACAACAAGAAATGTTAAAAATAAAATCCAGAAATTCCAGTTTAATTTGTCCTTGAATTAAACTGAGAATTAAAATCAAATTCTATTCTCATAGAAATTTAGTTAACTTAGGAATTTCGAGTTGGAAGTATATCTGGAGTCATGTAAGTGTGATCCCTAAGTTATATGGGTCCATATTTAGTTTATTGGAGTTGTAATTAGTTTGACAAATTTATAGACAGTTAAACTAGTTCTAACAATTGGTGGAACTAGTAGAGGTCTAGTAGTGAGTTAGTGCACCAGTGCATCCTCAATGCCACACTAGCTAACTTAATATTCACTCATAAATAACTCATGCATGTTAGTTAAGAGGAAGATGTAGTTGACAATAGAGTGCAGGGACAATGTATTATCAGTTGTATAATTTTTCGAGTTTTACAAATGGTGCATGCAATCAATTAAGGACCTATGTTTGGATAACATAGTTATGAAGTGAGGGTTTCCCTTTAAATACAAGTTAATTCTCTTAGGAATTATGCAAGGAATCAGAAGCTTGAAGGCTAGGAATTTGCCTAAGTATTGGCCAAAGGAAGTCATCAGGTAGATGATAGGAAATTCTTGTGTAGGTTGAGCTCAAGGTTTAGCAGAGCATATTGTATTGATCTAGATTCTTTGACCAGGAATGGCACAAGGAAATAGGGGCTTAGAGAGCAGCACAATAGGCTAAGCTTTGTCTTAAGCTAGCTTGTGAGCTGAGATTTGATTATACTTATGTAGGGATTTTTCTTGTGAGAAAAAGCATTGTATTCTCTTCTTGGATTTCTGATTAATGCAATATAGATAGCCGGATTTTTGAGCTGTGGCTTTCCATAGATACATATTGTGTTATGATCCATTGATTATATTCCTCTTGGATATTACTATTTTCATTGATCTTTATGGGCTTCCCCTGTAAAGAGTAGAGTAGATTTTTGTCTTGTGTTTTAGGAAATTACACGAGTTATGAATCTATAGGAAAATCTACACGTGGAGTATGGTGGTGGTTTCTAATGGTTATAATGATTATGTAGCAAGATGTTCATTGATGGGATGTTGATGGCCAAGGTGTTGAGTGGCCATGTACTAGCATAAGATGTTGTTAGTACCTCTATTTTTTGCTACTACATTTTGAGAGCTTATGTCATAGCTCGTGGAAGCCTTGTATTTGATGGATATGCCATGTACTATTTGTTGCCATGTCCTCATGATATATCATTTTTTTGGGCACGTATTGATGAGAGAACCTTTGTGTACAATTGTAAAAGCCATGTACTATCTTTGTTTCGTCTTTTGGGCACATTTCTCATGGAGAGACCCATTGTGTCTAGTATGATTTGTCAATAGCTATGTACGGGTCAATGGAAGTCCAACTCATGTATTATTTTGAATATGAATGATGTAGCACCATTTCATTGCAGGGTGCATGATGTAAGCATGGATCCATAGAGTCATGGTTGGTGATAGGTGTAGAGGAGTCATATGTTAGTCCTATGTAATTGTCACAACTAAGTATTTTCTCCTTGAAACATTATATGTATTCTCTAAAGTTAGTTGGAGTCATGGTTCATATGTAGTAGTCTCTTGCACTTGGAAAGGAGGCTTATTGCAGTAGGCAGACATGTTGCTTTAGCAGGCAAAGTGTATTATTGCATCTATGTTACATGCTTAGCGGGAGCATGTTCAGTCTTCAGAGTTGGCATAGCATTGGTTAGATACATGTTGGCAGTTGAGGTTCCTGTTATTGGTCTACATCAACCTTGTATTAGTATGATATTATGTATGACAGGGGAGTCCTTCTCTCATCGAACACATTATTGTAATTATAATTCAATGTTTGTATGGCCCTTTTCCATTGATGTCAAAGGGGGAGAGATTTAGGATTGTTGAGTCAGCCTCACATGTTGTATTGAGGTTGAAATCAATACCAAATGGGGAGTTTGTTGGAATTGTAATGTTGGCATTGATTTCAACAAGCGCTTGGTGTTGTTGGTCATATGCATGTGTGATGAGTGTTTGGTGATGGATGATTGATTGATGGTCTTGTTAGTTGGCAATGATGTCAACATACTTATGACTAGACCTAGTGGAGGTGTTTTGGAGATGGATTCCACATGTGCGATTGGTTTTAGGTTGGCATGTTGTGTTGGTTGGAGATGTTTTTGCTGCAGGTGGTTTGAGTGTTG
The DNA here is from genome assembly GCA_000404065.3 of Pinus taeda. Lineage (NCBI taxonomy): Eukaryota > Viridiplantae > Streptophyta > Pinopsida > Pinales > Pinaceae > Pinus > Pinus taeda. Next base: position 22,221 of record APFE030309377.1, read on the forward strand.
CTCTAGATACTACATATGTATCTACATGTCTTGCAAACATTGGATATGATGCTATATGTGATGAGTTGTGGTTGCTTGTGTTAGAGGTGCTTCCACTAGTGTTGGAGGCAGTTGTATGACATGATGTTACTGCTATAAGAGTTGGATATTATGCTACAAGGGTCAGAGATGTTGATACAAGTCTTGGAGGTGTTTGCACAGATTATGATTATTCCTTGAGGAGTTGGAGGTGTTGGTCTTAGTGCTAAGGTTGGAAGAATAGGTCTTTCATATCATTGACTCGTCCTTAGTCTATTTCATCAGTTGCAAACTTGATATAATGGCTTGGAGGAGTGTTCAGGAGCTGAGGAAGATGTTCCATCAAGTGGAAGAGGTTAAGGGCTCAAGGATTAATGGTTTACCTTAGATTTATTCTCAGTTGCATGGAGGAAATCTTGTGAGAGTAGATGGAAGGCTCCAATCATTGGCACAACAACTTATGGGAGTGGTTATAGGCCTAGTCACATGGATACAGTGCTGTGGGAGTGACTGGAGGGTTTTCAAAAGTTTTCCTTCAGATTTCTCATGCTGCTTAGCTAATTTTTTGTTGAGGTGACATCCTTGATCAGGATTTTTCAGTTTATGATCGGAAAAGTTTGTGGGACCTCCAGAATCTGTTTAAATATGAAAATATTAAAATGGCTAGTGGAGTTAGTGGTTGATTAAGTCAATGAGCTGAATCCGGATCAAATCACGCATATGAATAGAGTTGTGATGCTCAATAGTTCTGTGCAATTATTGAGTTGAGCACTTGATTTCATCTTCATCTTGGAGGAAGCTCAATGCTAGTATGTGTTATCCATGATAACCATTAAAAATAAATTTTAGTTTTATTAGTTAAGGTTTTCCACCACTGATCTTTACATCTATCTATTGATTTTTATGAAAGAGGTTGCTATGTTTTACATTTGAAGATTAATAAATAAGGACATGTCTATTCCCATATTCCCATATTCTCATCCCATTTCATCCGCAAACCCATTTCCAACTCTAGTCATGTTTCCTATTTTCAACTCTAGCCGCACTTCCAACTCTAGTCATGAACCATTCCCCTTTGAAATACTTTATATATGTCGTAGTCCTTTTATAAGGTTGGACCTGCAAATTGTATCGCTATTGACCATTCCCTTTTTCCTTTGCATTTATCTCTACCCTTACCCCTTCTTGAATGTGATTATGATATTGTATATTGCAATATCCCTTCCCACCAATTATCATATCCAAGTCCTCCTCCATTGGACGACTGCAATATTACATTATCTGTTGATATCACATATCACAAAACCCTTTGCCGATATGACATTCCACATCCCCCGCCAATTTTGATATTGTTCTGCCCACCAATGGTAATATTCCTCCTCTCCATTGATTGTGATAGCCCTTCTCCCACCGATTGTGATATCGTAATCAGTGATCGCATAGTCAAACTCCCTACTCCTTGAAATCCTTTCCGAGTTGCGATTGCGATCTGCTAGAACCCTCCCTAGATGCGATGTTTTATGTGATGCGTTCTATAAACCATCATGTTCAGAAAATCAAGAAATTAATATGAATCAGTTTTAAGAAGACCTTCTCATATGTTGTGATTGTGATGTAAAAAAGGCCCAGATCAATAGCCTAGATCAACAAACGTTAAAGTATCTATTCCACTTCCGCTCCGTGAGACAACAAGAGTGTTTCTCACTATTTCTTTAGCAACATGGTCATTAAATAGAGCACGACAACACATGGTAGTAAGAAACAAAAGGTAGCGAAACAAAGAGACATCAAGACACAAAGATAACAAGGCACTTTTAGCACATTTCAACAGCAAACAACGCAACAAGATTCAAAGGCCAAATGTTTGGGTTTCCACAAATACAGTGTGGCACTTTAAATTATTGTAATAGTTCATACAATTTCCATTTGTATTTGAACTCTGTTGTAATAGAAAATCCCTTAGAAGGCTCAAGGTTTTATTATATCTCATAGTTGTTGATTGAATCTAGCCTAGGTGGTAGATTATGTAAAGAGATTTGTCTCTAAATAGGTATATTTTCAACTTTGTGGGGGGGATCGAGGTAGTGAGGAAACCCTTGTTGTATTGTTTTCAATTAATAGAAAATATAGTTGCAGCATACTTTGTTTTAACCTAAGATTCATTCTGGGTTAAGTCCTATCCTTTAATGCTCCTTTGTTATTATTTTTCTAAGCTTATTTGACTACCTGGAATTCAATGTTGCATTGCTCCAACTTCCTTCAATTTGTTGTGATTACTATGAATGTCCATTTCGACATTAGTAAACCAAAGATGCCTCAACTTCCATAAAACAATATTGTTTTTTTTTTGTTTTTTCTTTAATTAACTCCATACCCAATGGTGGTTATCCTTGTTGGCTTGTTGGGGCCTGACCCAGGTTTAGAGGTGAATTAGCCAAACAAATCCTGGTACTACTGGCCCTTTCCGCAATAGTTTGTGGAGCGCAGATTGAGGTCTCACCTGAAGTAGTATGGGAGGGTGCTATAACCATGTTTCTACACCCTAGGGATGGTTGATGGGTTCCAAGTGGTCCATGGTTTTGACCTTATGCACACATCACTACGTGCACTTATCAGTACCTCGTAGCCTGTGATGTTGTCTTCGCGCAACCCTACTCGGGGGTCGAATAGTTTTATTACCCAAATCCTTATTAATAACCCAATATTAGTTTATTAACTTAGCTTATCTGTATTCTTTCAATTATACTTAACAATATTCACCATTCATACAAATGCGCACAGTAAATAAAGAGTATAATTTCAAATGATATCAACCATGTAATAACATAAGAACACATACACGAGATTTAGATAAAAAATCTCTTTATTATTCTTCCTCCTCAGTTACAGACTTGACTCTGCCCTACGCACTCAACTGCAGGGGTCCACGCACTCAGCTGTAGACTCTATTGGGCCTCTGTGCACTCAGCCACAGAGCCTTTTCCTACTACTACGACACAAGATACATTTAGACACTTTCTCTATACTTCTATCTCATTCTATCCATTCTATTCTATTATGATCTCATTCTCCTTACAACTTACAACCTCGCTCTTATTTACACAATCCCATGGTTCGCAGACCATGGGTAGGATGTCATTACATTTAAAATTAGGGTGGATAGCCCTATGAATCTAACATACATTCTATGCCTGTAATTTGTGGGGTTTTACAATAATATTACTCAAAACTTGGGCTTTGAGCCCTAAAACATGACGTGGGGGGATTCCATGCCCAATAGGCCCCTAACACAAGCATCGTGACTCACCTTTGAGTCACTCTGTCGGTGCGGCGATCTTGGCACGGAGTCCCTCCAACTCGTCTTGAATAATACTGATGTCGACAATGCACTGAGCTACTACTTACTGAACCTGCTGCATCTGTTCTTCTGAGACCTTCATGTCAGAAATGTGTCCTAACATCTGTACCGGCATCTGTTGCATATGTTCATAGTCTCGCACCCTTGTCCAGCTCTTCAGCTCACAAAGACTGTACTATGACCGGTTAGTCAGATAGCCGACCCACTCATATAGGGCTTCACGTCGCTACCATTTACTTCTCCTGGGAAGGGTTCTCAATTTAGTTTGACTAGCTAGACAACACCTTCGTCTATGACCTCCTTAACCGCATATGGTCCTAGCCAGTGCATTCTGAATTTACTCGGAAAATTTTCAAACTTCCTGTCATACAGCAGCACTAAGTTATTTACCTTGAAGGTGCACAACTTGATATGGCGGTCGTGTCAAGCATTTTCACGTTGCTTTTGTACCTATTGATGAAACCCTACCAAAAGTTGTTCTTCCTCAATTTCTTCCAATTGTGCGAGCCTTTCCTCCAGAGCTTCGAAGTCTGTCATCCCTGTGAATGGTGCTATGCACAAACTAGGTACAATATATTCCATTGGCATGACAGCTTCCACGCCACAAACTAACTGGAAAGGTGTCTATCCCATCAATTTCTTGCACATTGTCTTGTAAGCCCACAGCACGACAGGTATGCACAGGTCCCAATCATTTCATTGCACGTTACAGACTTTGGTCAGTGTAGTTTGCAGTATTTTGTTGAATGCCTCTACTATCCTATTAGCTTATGGGTGGTACGATGTACTTTTCTGATGATACACCTGGAACTATTCTGTGAGTGCGTGGATGTTTTCACTCAAGAAATGTGTTCCATGATCACTCATTAAGATTTTATAGAGTCAAAACAAGTCAACACATTTTCAAACAAAAACTTTGTAGTTGTAGCGGCCATGAAATCTTTGACTGGATTCGCTTCTACCCATCATGTTACGTACTCCATCATGATGATGATGTAGCACACGCCTGTCTTTCCCTGAGGTTTGATTGATCCCAAAAATTTGATTGCCCATTTTTCAAATGGCTGTAGTGTCATCTATGGATTTAATGGCATCTCGTCCCTCTGTGATGATTTTCCATTCCTTTGACATATATGGCAGGCCTTACAGTGCGCTTTCGAATCCTGGTGTAGGGTTGGCCACCATAATCCTGTTCGAAGAATATTCTATGTGGTTGCGCATCCTTCATAGTGTCCTCCTGCAGCACCCCCATGTGCTTCCATGAGGATCTGACTTCATTCAAATTCAGGTATGTATCTTTGCAATATCTCATCATTTCCCATTTTGTATAGGTGCCCCATGATGACAGAAAAATTCGCCGCGTGCACCACCAATTCCTTCTTTTGTTGGACGAAGAATTCCTTCGGCGTAGTCTCTATTGTTAAAAAATGGATTATATCTTCGAAGTGCCCGTCCGCAATGTGCATCGCAAAGAGTTGTGCATCAGGTAGTCCCTCCTCCAAATTAGTGGGTTCCTCGCCTGTCTCAATTCATTACAAGTGATATAGTCCTACGATCAGGCATCTCGGCTTTACGACAACCTCAAAATCATATTATTGGAATAATAAGAGCCACTTGCATATGTGCCCCCCCAACATAGGCTTATTGATCAGTTATTTCAGTGTGGAATGGTCAAAATACATCTTTAAATGTCCTCTGAGTAAATAATGTCAGTATTTTGGAGCGTGTGCACCATCGCCAACTCCTCATGCTCGGTGGTGGAATAGTTGTTCTCTTCTTTGGACAACCTCCAACTTGCAAATGAGATAGGGTGATCTAAGCCTTCCCCACCCTCCTGTGTAAGCACTACTCCCAGTGCAATACACGACGCATCAGCATGGACATGAAACTTCACATCCCATTTTGGGAAGACCAGGATTGGAGTGGAGGCCAATTTCCCCTTCAGAATGTGAAATTTTTTTATACAATCGTCATTCCAACAAAATCTAACATCCCTTTTCAATAATTTTTCCATCAGTGTGGTGATTTGGGCATAGCTTTTGATAAAAATTTTGTACTATTCGGTGTGTCTCAAGGTAGCGTGTAGTTGTTTAACACTTCACGATGCTTCCAAATTTAGAATAACAACAATCTTTGCAGGGTCCACCATCAGTCCTTGTTTGTAGACCACATGTCCCAGCAAGTTTCCAAAGGGAATAAGGAATGTGCACTTTTTAAAGTTCATCACAATCTGGTGTCATCAGCAAGTATCCAGCATCAAGCGTAAGCTTGCTACATGGTGCTTAACTAATCCAAAGATAGTCAAATCATCCAGATAGACCTCCAAGAACTTTTGGATGTATTCTTTGAATTTCTCAACAATAATGCACGAAAAGATGGTTGGCGTGTTCTTCAATCCAAATGGCATAATGGTGTATTGAAAGTAGCCCCATTCCATTGCAAAGGTCATTTTGCTCCTGTCTTCCGGTGCGATCTTGTTCTGATGGTATCTTGAGAACCCATCTGTGAATGAGTATGCTTCCTGGCTGCCAACATTTTCTAGTACTTCTTATGTGAACAGTGTTGGGAATGGATCATGTACACAGGCGTCGTTTAGCTTTCTGAGGTCCACACATATCCTTATTTCGCCCTTCTACTTTTTCTCCTACACTACCAAAGGACTCACCGAGCCAAATTCTTCTACTGGCTCACTGGCTCAATAATTCCAGCTACAAGCATTTTTTCTAATTCTTCACGAATATTTTCCTTATGTTTCAGATTCAAGCTATAAGGCCTCTACTTAACTAGCTTCACGTCGAGTTTCAGGGTTATTTGCATCATTCCTAAGTCGCCAAGTCGCCAACGATCTCTTTTAAATCTGTAATTTTGGTTGGGAACAAGACTTGGTATTCACGGAGTAACTCAATGACCTTATCCACCATGGCATCATCCCAATAGTCTCCAAGTGTGGCATACTTTGGTTCTGCCTCTGTTCCAATGTTTACCTGCTTCGATTTTAGCAGCGCGGTGATGTCGGGATCCTCAATCAATGCTCCTCGAACCTCTTGACAACCTTTCGTTTCTAGAATGTTAATATTTCGTGGGTCCTCATCCTCCTCCTCAACATTTACATTTTAACACTCCAACATGCAACTCAGCTGTGTCACCCATTCTGGTCGAAGCACTTCCATTGGCTCCTAGGGTATTTTGAAGATAGCTGCTTTTACTGCTTGTAGCGCATCATCAATAGTGTCCAACCAACGATATTCGAATGTGAAGTTTAGCAGGAATCCTTCGAACAAGATATCCCATTTTCTTATGCCATGGCAGAGATCTGTCTTAGTATACCAATTCATGGGTATGACATCCAGAGTATGAAAAAACAAATGCACCCATTCTGGTTGTGGCTCTTCCCCGTAGACCTTGGTCCATTTGGCGAGGTGTGTATGTGGATCATCGTGTCTATCATACTTGTCTGCTAGCTGCATCTATGGTTTCCCAAATTGTAGGAACATCATTCTTCTACATCTGCACTGGTCCTCAAAGCCTCCTTGATGCGTACCCCACCATCTTGTGAGCATAACACGTAGTTCCCATTTCAAAGCATTGAACCGCTGCTGTTCTGGTACTTCACTCTCAAATTTGTTTAGGAATTCATCCATCGCTGTCAACTTGTCGTACATAGGTAGATCCTTTATCTCTATTGTCACACAGTGTAGTGATATTACCATCACATTGCAATTGAGCGTGGTTACATTATGTAACCGGTTCTGCTATCGTTCTGTCTCCTCATCCAAATCTGATGTGTAGGAGCTTTCGTGCTCCCACGAAATCTAGCCATCCACTATAGGATTCACCCAATCCTGTTCCCTAGCAATTATCTTGTAGATACATTCTATCTTGTCGTCACTCTCATCGTTGCGCACTGGCTCTATGTAGCGTGCTCCTTCCGCAAGGTCTAAAGGCACCACTACGCATAGTGACTTTTTCTCAAAAATCATTTTGGGATTCTTTAGATTTATCACTCCATTCATATCAGTGGCCCAATCTATTCCTAGTAGCGTCAGATAGGGATTACTGTCATTGACAATCTCTATCACCTCGAAATTTTCAAGCGCGCTTGCACCTTCGATGTCTACTATTATCCCCTGCAATCTTCCCATCTATAATTGAATAGGGGACTATTGTAATGTGGGCCTACCCATGCACTCCCATGTTTTCTTTGGCAACACATTTGCGTCTGATCCTAGATCTAGAATTACTTGATCCATTTCATACTCCCTGATTTGCGCAGTGAATCGCATTTCCCTTCCAATTCATGATGTATGTTTCCCGAGCTTCCGGACTATGCGAGGTTCTTCTGACCCAGCACACCTAGTGATAAGTTCTTGCAGTCTTTTCACAGCCTTGCTGTCACGCAGTAGTTTCATACATGTATCCAGAAAGGTAGAGATCATTGAAGGATCCATCTCTAGCTCTAGTTGATCCTTACTACCTGAAGTGGAGGCCTCTCTGAAGCTCTTCTTAGCTTCCATGAATGTCTCCTTCGCGCTCTCCAAATCAAATTCAGGTTCCTTTGTAGGAGCCTTGCAAACCCACACACTTTCTTTAGGTTGCTTACCTTTGTCATCTCCTATTGTGATACCAATTCTAAGCAAAATGTTTACATTTGGGTCCTCTTCATGCAGCTCAGACCTCATCATTTGCAAATTCTGAGTTGGGGGAGGCTGGAGTATCCATTTATCGTGTAGCCTCACTATCAGTGTAGGGAAGTCCTCTATCTCATGATCAAACTGAGTACAATATAAACATGACACTCTCGTTGAATTTGTACAGTCATGGGCATAATGTCTGGCCCTTCACAATTGTAACAAATCAACTGTCCACGACCCCTCCCTGGTCCCATTCCCTCTCGACCTCATCCACGCCCCTGAAATCCATTGCACACCATCCTCACATTTGGATTGAGGGCTCACGTTTTGGTTTGCACTCTGTAGGCAAGAGTCTGATCCATCATCAGTTCATAACTTTTGCAGGTGCGCTCATCATGGCCTACTGACCTACAAAAATAATAGAACAATTTCTGAGACGTTTGTGTGTACTTCTGTAATAGATGGAAATTATCCATAGCATGTTTTCCTCCTATTTGACAAATCACACACCATAATGTAGGCACCACACTCGATCTTGCTTGTGCCTCTGGTCTTAATGGCATTGCCCTCCTCTTGCCAAGTAATTCACGAAGATTGGACAATGGCCCTTTTCATGCCCCTGGCCTTTGCATTTTATGCACCATAACTCTTCATGCACCTCTAGTCGAGTTTTCATGTAATGTTTCAAACTCTGCATTTCCATACACAAATTTTGCAGTTGCATGTGGATTTCTTAGACTCCCAGGCCAAGATCTTGTATTCAGGTCTCGTGTAGTCTCATTGCAATCTCCAAAGCTTCGGCCTGGGTGGATAACTTCTGCCATGACAATGCCATCCTTAGATGCGGTGTTAGTGATGCTACAAACCATGAGCGATGTTGTCCATCGGTCAAGGTCACGTTGAAGTCACGAATCATACTCTTCAGTCTCTAATCCAAATCCCATGGGGTTTCACCTGTGTTATGTTCCTATACCAATAGGAGTCATAATTTTTGAATGGCTGAGGTCAAATCTATAATATGTACATACCTTTCCTTTCTACAAATGTTTTCCATATTCAAAAAAAAAAAAATGTAAAGAGGGCATGTCCTAAAAGAAAAATCAAAGGACAAAGAGAATGAAAAAGTTCAAAAAGATGAAAAAATGAACCCCAAGGAAAAAGAAAAAGACCATGAAAGTGTGCAAGTCAAAATGCCACTACCGTTTACTTTGATGTGAAATAATAAGATTGTGTGCAGCTTGTTACCTTTGCCACAATCCATGGATACTCAAAATGTTACAACTTGGCTATTTCATGCTTTCAATTTCATGCTTATAGATAGAGAAATAAAATCTGACCAAACAATGTAATCTTAGTAGATAAGTAGATAGGTAGAGTTAATAAAAGGAGCTCATTTGTTTAATATGAGCCCTTGGATGTAATAAGGTTATACTTAGATAGATTACTTTTGTAAAAAGGAAAAAGAAAAGGTTTGATAAGGGTTTGCCAGCTTAAGTGCACCCTAATAAAGATTAGAAAAATGGTAGGATGAGTAGTTGGGTAAGTAGTTGAATGGTTGCAGAATTGTGATGATTATCATATCATTTACCTTCATCATCAAATTTTTAAAGTATGGATGATAATTGAGCATTTACCAAAGTACACAAAGTAAATTGATTAACCTCCCTCATTCATTACATTTTTCACTTAACTAATTCCCAAGGAAAATCTTAAAGTACCTAAAACCTTAAGTTAAAGGGGCTCAGAGCATTTCTTTGACTTCTGCAGGGATTGAACCCTCGACCCAATGACTTATAGGTCCTAAGTACTAAAAGTCCCCTCACAATCATTCACCCCCTCCATAATTCACACATTTTCCCTAAAAAACTCTCTTTCCCTAAAGATAAAACCTTAGAAAAGTGATCACCCCCCAAGCAAACCCCTTTTCCTAATAAAACCCACAAAAATGCACTTAGCCTAAGTTGTAATGTTCTATGAAAGAAAAAAATTACAAAAACACATTTTTCTTAGCGCACTTTGTTTACTCTACCTCCATTTCATATTAACTTTTAATTTTATTTATATATTTCCCAAAAATACCCCCTCCTATATGTATTTATTAAATCCCTTTAATTTTAATATCTCGTCCTCGAAGTTTGAAACATAAACTTTATTAATAAATAATTAATGGGTTAATTAAGTCGATCAACAACTAATTAATAACCAAAACCCTCCGCCGAATAAAAGAGATTAATTAATCAATCAGTGGTTAATTAATAATCTATCCCCGCCAGTGAAATCACCCCTGATGTCATTAAACCTCCATAATCCGCAATTAATTAATCCCGCCATGCTTAAACCTCCACCGGGCCCCTCCATTAAAATTCATATCAAATCCCCACCCCAATCACCATATGATCTAGTCCTTTTTTATCCAACAGTCGACAATCATATCAAGTGGCCTCTGAAGGCCGACCTTTACCCGCCTGATATGGGTGGTTTCACTATTCACCCCACTGCTACATGGTGCCCGATGAATGGAATCGGGCGGCCTCCCCCCAAAACCACTCTAGCCCAAAAGCAGTGTGATATGAACCTGCTTACCTCCACCAGCTAGATGACAAAACGTCTCATCCCCCGCTTAACGCCAAATGTACCTTTCCCCATGTACCTGCCAAAATAGTTAACTTTGTGAATAAAACTAAAAAACTCATTGTTTTTAGTTTTATCGTGAAAATGACCACTCAGACCTCCATGCAAGCACTAGAGCACGTACAACCATCACCCCACGTCCAAGTACTAACCTGCTGAAGCTGTTGAAACTCCATACCACCTTTCAATCACGTTCACTTCTTGGAAACCATGCATAGTCACCCACCAAACCATTCAGAGCCGAAACTAGGTATTTACCCAAATTCACTGAGAAACCATGTTTTATTCCCGAACCTTTACTCAATTGCTTTAAGTTACTAAGTAATTTAGTAAGATAGTTGCCTAGTGACTCCAAATGCTCTGAATTAGACCAGTTTTTCCCAATTTCACTGAAAACCCTTTGCCCCCACCCTTGAATCCACATGAACCAAGGATGGCTACTCCAATTGCATTAAACGTCCTACCAATTTCTACTCCCCACAGGGATTTAGACCATCTCCCATTGGAAGATAAACATTTTCAAATTAAAGATACCTCTATCCAAGAATCCCCTTTGAAAATATACTACAGGTATAGAGACCAGTACTTGAACCATGCAAACAAAATAGGCCTTTGGGAATCAGGTTTTCCCAAATACCAATTCCCCAGAGTTCATATCTTCCCAAAGATTATTCACTATTTCCATATGAACTATAGCCCTAGCCAAAGAGCAATAATGACTCCTGACCTTTCTGTATTATTTACCATCACTGCTGAGTCCATAAACGAAATGCCGCAGTTACAACCAAGGAAAACCTGACCCCTCTTTCTGTTGGAGATTTGCGTAACATATTCCCCACACTCACCTCCATCAAACATGCTCAGTTATTCTAGACCTTCATCAAGGAAGAGCAATACATTCCAAAGGATCCTCCACCATGTATGTCTACCATATTATCTGGTCTTGGCCAAAACATCATAGAAATGATATCCAGTGTGTTAGGCTAGACTACAAGTGAAATTTTTGATGAAATTATTATAGCCTTTATGTCCATTTACACTCCTGGACAGCCCCCTACCATCATGTTTGACGATGCTAAGTTCATTGCTGTTAAGATGCATGATCAATTCATGAGGATGGACAATGAAAGAGTGTTCAAATATTCTTTAGTCTTATATCATCTTTTCCTGTACTATCAAGCTGATCAATTCCCATTCACACTCCAAAAGCTTGATGCCAGAGGAAACCCTAGATAAATCATCTTCTGGACTTCATTAATCCACCTCTATGACTCTTCATATTCTTATATTGATTTCATAGATATCTTTGTACACCCAGTGGCAACTATGTTATTAGGAAGTTCTCCCCCCAGAATTAGTGCAAATATCAAGAGGGTCCTATAGTTTTCCAAACAATATAGAGTGAGAGATTGGTACTTGTACCAAAACCACACTGAAATTAGAATATATGGATGTGATTTGGATCTCTACAAATTTCCTAAATACCTCCCCATGAGATATTTATACTCTAGAGTACTAGAGGGAAATGATTAATTCAGATGAGGTGCATTTTGTGAAGGCCAAGAAGAAAGCTCAACTTAGGATAAAAGATTAGCTTGGCCCCTTCATATGTAATAGTAGGGAAGCAGGAAAGGAAGCGGAAGAAATATTCCAAAGGCTGAAACTGAAACAAAGTTTTATCTGGAGATATGACCCTTTAGAGTTCATTTGCAATAGGAGACAAAAGAACAAATTATCTCCTTATATCCACCATAGAATTCCTGAAATTTAACAGTATGCAAATCAGCTAGAATGGGTGAAAAACACTTTGGTAGACCGAAATAGCACAAAATTTGTTGTCAATAATGTATTGATTGATTTAGAAAGAAGACTTGATGAAGATTCATTTGTACAGGTGCAAGGAGAATCACAATCTCAAAGGAAATCACAAGAACACAGTGTGCAATTAGTAGAAGAAAGACCTCAAGAGCACGAGGAATTAGAGCAGCCAGAGATATCAGAAGAACTTTCTCAGCTAGAACATATCATGAGTAATCCACCTATTTTACAAAATCCTCTAAATGAGGAGAAGAATCCTAAGAGAGATAGAGAGGAGGCCACTCCTTCTAGTAGACCTATTGCCCAGAGTTATGTCAAGAGGCAAAGGTTGAATCCATTTTCATAACAAGATTTTACTAAAGAAATAGTTGGAACCGTAGGTATATAAAAAGTAGAAAGTAGGAAAACCACTCCCTCTGGAGGTACACAAGAACCTTCCACTTCACAGGCTCAAATTCTAGAGAGACAACAGAGCATGGAAGTATCCTCATTCAGAGCTCCAATTGGCCAGAGCCAATATATTAGAGAGAAATACAAAGAAATAAAGGCTAGGAATGAAAGATTGAAGGCCCAAAGCTATGCACATTACCTAAAAATGGCTCCTACTAATTACCTTAAAGTGAATGGTGGATGAAACTAACAGATTTACTATAAAGTTACTGCAGTAAGTATATATGGTAGCTAGGTAAAACAGATTAAACAGAGTCAAAGTATAGCAGGTAAACAGTATCAATAGATTGAAGACAGAAAGTGATTCCAGCACACAACCATAAAGCAACTGAAAGAGCCAAATCTGAATTACAATAGCCAGCATAGTCACAATAAAAGAGACAGCAAGAAGGCAGTTATCCATCTGTCTCTATCTTCGTGCTGAAGATATTTTTGGTTCCATAGAATAATTCTCATATTGTTATGAGATATTTTGTAACATTTTTTGTATAAATACTTCATATTTTGAAGTAATTAGGGTAGATTAAATACATTTTTGTAGAAAGTTTATATTGAGCTAAGGAGCTATTGTATTCAAGATTGGACTAGTTTTGTTGGATCATGAAATAAAGCTAAGGACATTTCACTGGATTCTTGTGCACAGTTGGAACCAAATAAGTATTATCTTTTCATGTTTAAATATTGTTTTCTTGTCATGTTATAAATATTCACATGTGTCTCTTATGAAATCTGAAAAGTAAACAAGGAATGATATCTCAAAATTAGCTTAAGTGCTCTTTGTTTTAACTATTTACTTTCTATATGTTTTCTGCATTACTATCTTGGTCTGGGAATTCTTAATTGCTCCCTTACTTCCATCGTCCCACCCCCCCCCTTTGGTCCATATTAAAGGATTCTTAGTTTCCCTTTGCTACTGATCATCCTTCTTTTCTTCATCTTAATCCCGGTTAAGGATTCTTCATTTCCATTTGCCTTGGTTAGGACTACCTCATCCATTTGAACCTGCAGATTTTCTTTTTGTTGTGCTAGCCTGCCCTATGAACTCTTACTTTGGTGATTGATCTGATCTAGTTAAGCCACTCTTTGATTGGCTCCATAGCCCAATGGCCTAAATACTTGTTATGCCCATTTTTTTTCTTACTTCTACCAACCAATCAAAACAAAACATCATGAGCAATAATAACTAGCCTAAAATCCTACCCAAAACAAAGTTAAATTATAAAGGGAGAGCCATCTCTAGACTTAGGTTGGCTAGAACCCGAGTCTAAAAGATTAGGTTTGAGATTACCTCAGACTATTCCTTCTTTGATAACTTCTAGGGAAGACATATGAGTGATAACATAGTGGTGACCATACTGGGGACTCAAACCCCCAATCTTAAAAAACTTTTGAGAAATTCACATTTATATTTTTAAGCCTTTTAAGGGTTTATTAGAAGTTATTTCAAAAATTCAAAAAAAAAAAAAAAAAATTAGAAAAAGATTGAAATCTAGCTTCAGGGAGAACTCACTATAGTAGGGCCAACCCTGATCCGAATCCTCCCCCTGTATTTGACAATCCCAACCTTATTTCAAGAATAATCAGAAGGAAAGAAAGTTCAGTAAGCCCAAGACCTTTATTTAGATCCAATTCCTACCCTAGTGAGTGGTTATTCATAGAAGACCTCCCTTTTGATGAGTATTTTGACCATTCCTTATTTAGAACCAAGTCTGAGAGTGAACTTGAGGACACAGTTCTAGATCCAGAATTTACAGCAGAACTTGAAGTCCAAAGGGAAAACTTGTCAACTGATCAGTACCTTTTGAATTCCCCTTAGTCATCCCTTACTACTGATAGAATCCATGAACTTTCTGAAATAACATCAACTTCTTTTAGCTCACCATCATTTCCCCACACTTCTAAAGTTCATTCCTCATCTCTGTTCATATCTTCGCTTCCCCATCAGCCTATCACTACCCATCAAATACTCATTACCCTTGTTGTCCCAAATCCTATTGTTCTCAATCTTGTCCAACTTAGAGTTATGGCACTCAGATATGCCCCTCTTGTGATCCCTACTCCTCAAGGTGCCTTACCAGCAGATTATCAAAGTAAAATTGTCTTATTCAATGGCACTGGATCTTACACAGCACAACAACACACAAAGAAAATGACAGATTATTTTGAACTGCATGAAATTGACATAGGAGATGTCCAAATGAGAATTTTTGCCCAAACTCTAATTGGAGATGTGAGAACATGGTTTAGATATTTGCCTCCTAATAGTATAGATAGTTTAGAATGTTTTTACCAGCAATTTTTACATAGGTGGGAGAAGAAAAATAACCCTCTTCAAATTCTTTCTGAATATGAAAACCTCAAGAGGGGACCAAACGAAACCGTTCAGGACTATTGTACTAGATTTAACAATGTATATAATGCAATACCACTTGACCTTAGACCTCCACCTCGCTTAGCCCTGATTAAGTTTCGAGAAGGGTTCGACACTGACATGGCTTTTCAACTTAGAGAAAGGAATCCCTTACACTAGAATATATGCAAAGTGTTGTAGTTAGCGTAGAAGCTAATCTGCTAGACAAAAGAGCTAGGGTTAGAAATGAAAGAAGAACACCCTTGAAAGATGAAACCTCACCCTTTGATCAATAAATGGATGCTTTAGCCAAAGGAATGGAAAGATTTATGGATAGGATAGAAGTCATTGAAAGGGAACCTCACTGGGATAACCAACAGGCACCTCCAGTAAGGAATCCAAACTTCGGGAAAAACCAAAACCAAAATACTGGTAAAAATGGGCTTGATCAGAACATTAGACTTCCTTTCTAAGAGAATTATGTTGAAACTTCCCATCAAGAAGACCCTGAGCTAGACACCTAGATAAACTTAATAGGGCTAGATGATGAATAAAGTGTCTTTATAACTCAGGATGATCAAGAATTATACATGCTTCAACAATTACAGACCCAAACTGGAGCATCTTTCAACTACAAGCAAGGGTATGATTCTGCTATCTTCGAAGTGCATAAACAGTCAAATTTGAGGAGCAAAAAGAACATTGATATTCTGGACCAAAACAAGAAAGACGTACCTAATCAGCCTAAGAAAGTGAGACCTGCAAATCAGAATCCTCTAGTTACAAAAACTTTACAAAAACTTTCTAGATAAAATCAAAACCCTGCTATCCCCACCATCGAATATGTAACCAACAACCAACCTTCTAATGAGCAACCTTCCACTTCAGTTCCCCTCAAGGAAACAGTAGAAAAATCTCCATAACTATATTAGAAAAATCAATTAAAAAGACTCCAAACACTGAAAAAGAAGAACAAACTACTCTAAACCCTGTTGCTAAGATTTCAAATGTTCAAACAGATAAATCCCCTCTGCCTTTCAATTTGGGAGCAAAGGTGGCCAAACTTAAAATCTCAGTCCCTTTAACAAAACTAGTTAAACATGAAATTTACAGATCTCGAATAAGCAAATCTTTAAACTTCATTGAAAATGAAGACTCGGTTAACCTATTTGATGATCAACTTGAGTTAATTTTCGGTCCTAATGTTAATGGAAAACCAGTGGAAGGAGGGATACCACCCTTCTACATTAGCCTTAACATCCACGAGAAAACCCTACATAATGCCATGCTAGACTCTGGGGCTTCACACAATCTTATGCCTAAATCCGTTATGGAGAAGCTAAACTTGGATATCACTAGACCCTACAAAGACCTATTTTCATTTGATTAAAGCCAAGTTAAGTGCCTAGGACTTATAAAAGACCTATGTGTTTCCCTAGTGTAGTACCCTGCTAAGACCATTCTTATGGACATAGTGGTTGTTGATATACCACCTAAGTATGGTATTTTGTTGTCTTGATCTTGGGGTGCTAAACTCCAGGGATCTCTGCAACTTGACATGTTGTGTGCTACCATATCAATCTTTGGACATCCTAAGAAATTGTATAGAGAGACTCTGATGAAGTATGTATTGAGTACCCAGGAGAGGCCTCAAAACTTTCCTATGTATTCAATGCATTCTGATATTGATTCTTTTATTCTTTACAATGTTGAATCTAACCAAGAGAATACTTCATACAGCATCATGGTAGAACCAAAAGAAATTATAGTAACAGAAGAAAATAAAAGTGTTCAAATTCATGAGATTTCAAATAATGAAGATGACCTAGATACTTTAGTCAAAGAAGATTTTATTCCCCTAGACAGTAAGAATTATGAACATGAAATTCTATGGCATCTTGAATTCAATGGGTTAGTAAACAAACTAGGTGCAGGAGCAGGAGTATGGAATTACAACTTAGAAAATGATCATTCAGAGGTTCATGGCTACAGATTGAACTTTAAATGTACAAACAACATGGTCGAATATGAAGCACTTCTGTTAGCTTTGAAATTGGTCAAAAGGTTAGAAGCCATAAGAGTCTCTATTATGTGAGATTCAAAGTTGGTAATAAAACAAATTAACGTTGTTTATATGACTAGGGATCCTAGGTTAGGATTTTATAGAGGAACAATTGTAGAAATACTAAATACTTTTCTAGAAACCAAACTTATTGTTATTCCAATAAAACACAATATGCAAGCAAGCTCACAGTTTAGCGATGTTTGCTAGTACTTGCAAGTTGCCATTTCAGCCTAACCATCAGGACACTGCTGAGGTTAGGCATAGACCTGTTATTCCTGACAACCGAAAGAACTGGCAAGTGTTTGATAATGATTAACAAATTAACAATTTTCTAAGTTTAGATGATGAATTTGTAAATAGAAACATATGTTAGCCTCCTGCTCATAGCAGGTATTCATCTTTCATGATTGACATTTTTACATGCCAAATATGTCATGCTCCGTAGGCTGCAATGTTCCATATTTGATACTCAGGCCAAAGAAGTGTCCATGAGAGTCTGCCAGCCTAAGTGCCTCTGTTGTATTCTAATTTTGAGGAGTTATTCCATTTTTGAAGAATTTTCAGTTAAAGGGAGGTCCAAACAGCTTAATCTTGGTCTCCCTAGGTTTCAATTTCCTGTTGTAGAATATAGAGAATCATTGTCTGTCCAAACAGCTTATCTAGGCAGATTCTTAAATAGGTAGAGAAGCAAGGGTGCTCAATAGCCTAATCTGAGCCCCTGGATGAAATAGAGTATAGATGTAGATAGGAGGACAGTAGAAAGAAAAGTTTGTAAAGTTGGTTTGCAAGTTCAGTGCACCCAAACAAAGAAGAAAAATTTTAGTGTATATAGGTTGGTAGGTAGTTTGAGGGTTGCAGGAGCAGATTGGTAATCACTTGTGGTCTTGTCAAGAGGACTCATATCATTTATGCATTGCACCAAGCAGTGACTTGATGGTACAACAGTGAAGCATGACTAACTTCCCCTTCATTCCCCCAGAAATCATTTACTAACATCCCCTCAAGGACCTTGGGATCTGCCCAACAAGTACTGCTTTCAGTTCATTTGTGAGAAATATCAAGTCAAGTTTTGACTTTCCTCAATGAAAAGAAGCCACATTTCTTGTGTAAGATAATTTCTCCATATCTCATTCAAATCACATGTCTAAGTTCCAGATCTTGAACTTAGCATCATTTCCCCTACATTTCCATTTCACCAAGTCATATTAATTGCTAAACTTTATTATGTAACTCCCTATCTATCTCCCCTTCCCCTACTAAAACTATGTTAAACAACTCCCCTATATACATATCCCCCCCCCCGTGGTTGAAAAATAACCATAAAGTATCCCTTGGGAATTACTAAGTTTGCCTGAAACTTAGTAAGAACCCTCCTTTTGTCTCAAAAACCATATTTCTATGCCTTTGGACTCCTTCCATGGCATAAAACCTCCCTCTGATCTCATATTTTCCACTTTTCCCTTCATAAAAACCCACATTTCTAATGTGTACCCCCGCCGTATGAATAAACAAATGTTATAACAGCGCCCGGGCCCCGTCCCTAACCTTCCGCCGTCTTACCTGTTCCGTCGGCCGTTAGATCTGGCGCGCCCTAAGATCTATGGTGGGCGAGCCTTTTCCTGCCCCGATGTGTCGGGGGTTAGCGTCTAGGAGATGGGCGGTTTTCCTGTCGTACTCCCGCCACACGTCGCCCTCCCGGCTATGGCGGAGCCCCCTCCTCCGAAACCACCCATGCCCAAAGGCGGTGCGCCTAAAAACCGCATACCGCTTCCCCCCCTGCATGACGTAAGCACCACGTCAACCTACCGCTTCCCCCCTGCGTCATGTAAGCACCACATCACCCTGCCACGTCACCCTGCTGACGTCATCATCCATACTGGGTCCCACTACCGACGTCATGCTGACGTCACTTGTCGTACCGCTGATGTCACCCATCGTACTGTTGATGTCATCTGCCGAAAGGAAAGCGCGCAAGTGTGAAATCGATGCTTCAGAGGCCCGGAATCAAATTTTGAGGCATTTTTTGATGCAGAAAAGGGGCGATTTAATAGTTTTTAGCCTATCAGAGAAAAGAAGAAGCCTAGATTCAATTAAAGAGTATCAATGAGGAGGAAAATAGTATCAGATCGACCATAAGAAAGCGGTGAAGCCACTTAATGCTCTCAGACCATAGTTAATGCATAGTAAAGCCACTCAAGAGTAGTGGAACAGAGACCAATGCGTAGTTATGATGAATGGCCAGCACATGACAACAAAAGAGAGATAGCCTCATTTTTGAAACAGTTGTCCCCAGTGCAGCATTAGATAGATATTTTTCATTACTTATAAGACAAGTTAGGTTAACTGCATTTATTTTCCTAAAGATCTTCTAGCAGATCTTTTTTGTAGATATTTTGCCTATAAATATAGCCCTAAACAATGTAATAAGGGTTGGTGGGTTGTTTGGTTGATCTCTCATTTTGAGAGCTGCATTGTAAATATTAAGAACTTCTGTAATCAAAGATTGTTGGAATGCTTGCATCTGAACTGGCTCGTTGTGCTTTTAATGGCTGAAGAAATTGGTATGGAATTCTCGTGCTTGTTCATGGTTCAATAAGTTTTTCCTCCCTTCGTTTATCAATTTATACGTATCTGTACCAAATATATATCATAATCTAAGCTGCAGGAAGAAGGAATAGACCAGAATTGGTTTTCATGCCCTCTGTGCTCAATTCTTGTAACTTTCTATGTTTTCCTCTGAATCGGTGATGAATATGCATTCTTAATTGCGCATGTTTAAGCTATTCCCTTCACATATGAATGCTATCTGGGAATTCTTCATTGCTCCTAGATATTATTCATCCACTTTCCCTCTTTGGCTGGATGAAAGATCCTTGATTTCCTCTCATCCCCTTACCTCCATTTCACCCTTGTTCCAGCATAAATCATTGTGCCATGTGTAGTTATCCTGCTCCATATTCCCCTCTTCTACCAAAGAAAACACACCTTTCAGTTCACATTCATTGACTCCATGCCCAATGGTTTGAACTTCTTGCATTTTGCATGCCAACTCTGTTTGAATAGATCAACCATCCCATCAATCAAAACCAAAACCCATGTGTCTCATATCTAGCCTAAAATCATTCCTTAAATAAAGCTAAATCACAAAGAGAGATCCCTCTCTGACTGCTGGTAGGCTAGGACCTACAGTCCAAAGCTTGGTTTGTGGTTACCTCGGCCGTATTCCATTGGGAGTCAAAGGGAACAACTTGAGTGATAACATAATGGCGACTCCACTGGGGAAAATCATATGTTCATCACTATAAATCCCCTTTTCAATCAGTTTACCTTTCGAATAAGTCCTAAACTTGTTTTGAAAAATCACAAAAAATCACCGAAATATCAGAAATCAAAAAATATTTTGCTTCTTGTTGCATATTAAGTCCTGATCTATGTGTTGGACAGAGATCAAGCCATTCATAGTTAATTTACTTATCCACCTGGCGACTCCACATAATCCTCATAATAAAGACTCCACTGGAGAAATGAACCCAAGAGAAATATATGAGCAGATCAGGCTTTTGACCCGGATTACTATCCAATAGGTCATGTTCTTTCTCTTACATAAAATTTTGCTGTGTATATTGTATTTTAAAAATGATTTTAAATTAGATTTTCATGACTTGCCTTTTGAAAATATTGTTGAAAGGCCTCCTTGCACATTACAACAGCAACCTTTAAAAGCTGTTGAGAATCATCATACAACCAAGGAGGAAACAAATGTCAAAGTCAATCATTCTATTCTTGTTCATATTGAGCCCATTCAGCCAATCCCTGTACATAATCTCGTTCCTCATAAAGTTCCTGACAGATATAAGCCTCTTGTTTTGCCTCCCACGCTTAATCCTCTGCCCAAAAATCATCTTGAGTATCTCCCAAGATTTGATGGAGAGAATGGTATCACCGCCCAAAAGCATATCCAAGCCTTTGAAGATTATCTTAATATATTTGAAGTGGAGGATGAGGATGTTAGTATCAGGCTGTTTTCCCTTTCTTTGCAAAGCGAAGTTAGGACTTGGTTTAAAGCATTTCCTGAGGCTAGCATTTCTAATCTTCGGCAGTTTTCCAAACTCTTCCTTGATAGGTGGATGATCAAGCTTGATTTCCTCTTTCTCATTGAAGAATATAATCAGTTAAAAAGAAGTCAAAATGAATCCGTTCACCAATTTCATGATCGATTCAATCAAGTTTTTCATTCTCTGCCTTTGAATATTAGACCTCCCCCTGATTTAGCTCTAATGCATTATCCAAGAGCTTTTGACCCAGAAATAGAATTCTGTTTAAGAGAAAGGAGCCCATCCACTATGAAACAAATGCAGGACATGGCAGTGGACATAGAGGCAAATCTGAAATTCGGGGAGGAAAACCGCAAAGCAGAGCAAGAAGAAAGACTTCATGGTTGGTTACAAAAGTCAGAGGAAATGATCACAATGAAAGTGGAATGTTTAGAGCACCAGAACACATATGTTTTTCTAGAGGAAAGTAATGACATTCATGAACAAACCTACCACAAAACAGATGACATATTCGTACATCCATACATGATGGAGCAGTCTCCTGATATACTATATGAATATAACAACTTCTCTTCTTTCAACTGCCTACTAAAATATGTTGAGTATGATGATGATGATGAACCTAATGACCAAATCAGCCTTACAGAGGAGTCAGAGCCTATTTTGGCAGAAAGCACAGTTTAGGATCAGCAGTCTAAAATCAATAATCAACTTGCATATCTCAGCTATGAAGTAAAAGAGGAAAGCAGAAAATTTTGATTTCAGCATAGGAACTTTACCCTTTTGTGTTGATTCTTTTCAATTTGTCAAGGAGAACTATCATGCAGTTAAAAAACCAGTATCATCAAGTGTTGATATTGATCACCTAGAGGAAGCCCAAATCATTGTTCAAAATACATTGCCTCTAGTTTTATAGCCCCAAAGAGCCATTAAATATCAGATTGATGAAGATTCAAAAGCAGGTGTTCATGACCAAGTGATCCAAGTGGATCCCCTGCCTCTTTGTGTTCAGTCATCCGAGGTTTTCGAAGAAGAAAAGGGGCAACCTGAACAGATCAGCCAAGGGCCATATGAGCCTACTTGTAATAAATTGCAAATAGCAGTGCATGTCGTATATGATTCACGTGCTGATAGGGGGAATGATGAAGTAAAGAAGTGCTCTTCTCCATTAGCAGGCTGTGTGCCCCATTATCAAAATGTTGATGATATCTCTATTCCAAGGCATGATAGTGATTCCAAAATTTTGTACAGTTCTTTAATTTAGTCCGGCAATAATGTATATATGTTGCAGGACCATTTTGTACAGTTTCTTGTTTCAGCAAAGAAGGTCAACAGTTTTCTGATCTTCTCAAAGATTAACAAAGCCATATTAGATTGCAAGATCTCAGTTTTTCTCGCCAACAAGCACAAGCAGCAAAGCTCGTTCATGCTTATAATACTTAAGTGGCTACACTGGTTATTTCATTTCACCTAACAGCAAAGTAAGTGCTGGTTAGAGTAGGTAGGTAGGATTTCAGTTTTCTGTTTGGATAGCAAGCTTGTTGTAGTTGAAGCCCGAAGTGAAGGCCATAATCTCTTCAAAGTCTATTGTCATGTTCATAAATAAAGCAGCCTACAAAGGAAAGTTTTCATAGTACAACAACAAGTGAAGATCAAGGCATTCTGACTTGCTGTTCATGGCTTTTCACAAGGAAAGGCCATCCCCAAGTGGAGCCACTATTAGCCTCCTGCTCATAGCAGGTATTCATCTTTCACGACTGACATTTTTACATGCCAAATATGTCATGCTCCGCAGGCTACAATGTTCCATATTTGATACTCAGGCCAAAGAAGTTTCCATGAGAGTCTGCCAGCCTAAGTGCCTCTGTTGTATTCTAATTTTGAGGAGTTATTCCATTTTTGAAGAATTTTCAGTTAAAGGGAGGTCCAGGCAGCTTAATCTTGGTCTCCCTAGGTTTCAATTTCCTGTTGTAGAATATAGAGAATCATTGTCTGTCCAAACAGCTTAATCTGGGCAGATTCTTAGATAGGTAGAGAAGCAAGGGCGCTCAATAGCCTAATCTGAGCCCCTGGATGAAATAAGTATAGATGTAGATAGGAGGACAGTAGAAAAGAAAAGTTGTAAAGTTGGGTTTACAAGTTCAAGTGCACCCAAACCAAAAGAAGAAAAAATGTTAGGTGTATTAGGCTGGGTAGGTAGTTTGAGGTTGCAGGAGCAGATTGGTAATCACTTGTGGTCTTCTCAAGAAGGACTCATATCATTTATGGCATTGGCACCAGGAAATGAATTGATGGTACAACAGTGGAAGCATGACTAACTTCCCCTTCATTCCCCCAGAAATCATTTACTAACATCCCCTCAAGGACCTTGGGATCTGCCCAACAAGTCCTGCTTTCAGTTCTTTTGTGAGAAATATCAAGTCAATTTTTGAATTTTTCTTGTGTAAGATCATTTCTCCATATCTCATTCAAATCACATGTCTAAGTTCCAGATCTTGAACTTAGCATCATTTCCCCTACATTTCCATTTCACCAAGTCATATTAATTGCTAAACTTTATTATGTAACTCCCTATCTATCTCCCCTTCCCCTACTAAAACTATGTTAAATAACTCCCCTATATACATATCCCCCCCCCCTGGTGAAAAATAACCATTAAAGTATCCCTTGGGAATTACTAAGTTTGCCTGAAACTTAGTAAGAACCCTCCTTTTGTCTCAAAAAACCATCTTTCTATGCCTTTGGACTCCTTCCATGGCATAAAACCTCCCTCCGATCTCATATTTTCCCCTTTTCCCTTCATAAAAACCCACATTTCTAATGTGTACCCCCGCCATATGAATAAACAAATGTTAAAATAGTGCGTGGGCCCCATCCCTAACCTTCCGCCATCTTAGCTGTCCCGTCGGCCGTTAGATCTGGCGCATCCTAAGATCTACGGTGGGCGGGCCTTTTCCTGCCCCAATGTGTCGGGGGTTAGCGTCTGGGAGATGGGCAGTTTTCCCGTCATACTCCCGCTACACGTCGCCCTCCCGACTGTGGCGGAGCCCCCTCTTCCGAAACCACCCATGCCCAAAGGCAGTGTGCCTAAAAACCGCATACCGCTTCCCCCCCTATGTGACGTAAGCACCACGTCACATTACCACGTCAACCTACTGCTAACCCCCTTGCATGATGTAAGCACCACGTCACCCTGCCACGTCACCCTGCTGATGTCATCATCTATACTAGGTCCCACAACTGATGTCATGCTGACGTCACCTGTCGTACCACTGACGTCACCTGCTGTACCGCTGACGTCATCCGCCAAAACGAAAGCGCGCAAGTGCGAAATCGATGCTTCAGAGGCCCAGAATCAAATTCTGAGGCAGTTTTTGATGCACAACTAGCGCTTAGCGCTAATCGCGCATCGCTACGAGAAATAGGCCAAAATGGGGAATCTTTATTTTCAGCAGTTATTTTTGCCTTGAAAGGGCAAAAAAGGGGCGATTTAACAGTTTTTAGCCTATCAGAGAAAAGAAGAAGCCCAGATTCAATTAAAGAGTATCAGTGAGGCAGCAAAGAGTATCAGATCGACCATAAGAAAGCGGTGAAGCCACTTAAGGCTCTCAGACCACAGTTAATGCACAGTAAAGCCACTCAAGAGCAGTGGAACAGAGACCAATGAGTAGTTATGATGAATGGCCAGCACATGACAGCAAAAGACAGATAACCTCATTTTTGAAACAGTTTCCCCCAGCGCAGCATTAGATAGATATTTTTCATTACTTATAAGACAAGTTAGGTTAACTACATTTATTTTCTGAAAGATCTTCTAGCAGATCTTTTTTGTAGATATTTTGCCTACAAATACAGCCCTGAACAATGTAATAAGGGTTGGTGGGTTGCTTGGTTGATCTCTCATTTTGAGAGTTGCACTATAAATATTAAGAACTTCTGTAATCAAGGATTGCTGGAATGCTTGCATCTGAACTGGCTGGTTGTGCTTTTAATGGCTGAATAAATTGGTATGGAATTCTCATGCTTGTTCATGGTTCAATAAGTTTTTCCTCCCTTCATTTATCAATTTATACATAGTTGTACCAAATATATATCTTAATCTAAGTTGCAGGAAGAAAGAATAGACCAGAATTGGTTTTCAAGCCCTCTGTGTGCAATTCTTGTAACTTTCTATGTTTTCCTCTGAATCAGTGATGAATATGCATTCTTAATTGTGCATGTTTAAGCTATTCCCTTCACATATGAATGTCGTCTAGGAATTCTTCATTGCTCCTAGATATTATTCATCCACTTTCCCTCTTTGGGTGGATGAAAGATCCTTGATTGCCTCTCATCCCCTGAGCTCCATTTCACCCTTGTTCCAGCATAAATCATTGTGCCATGTGTAGCTATCCTACTCCATATTCCCCTCTTCTACCAAAGAAAACACACCTTTCAGTTCACTTTCATTGACTCCATGCCCAATGGTTTGAACTTCTTGCATTTGCATGCCAACTCTGTTTGAATAGGTCAACCATCCCATCAATCAAAACCAAAACCCATGTGCCTCATATCTAGCCTAAAATCATTCCTTAAATAAAGCTAAATCACAAAGAGAGAGCCCTCTCTGACTGCTGATAGGCTAGGACCTGCAGTCCAAAGCTTGGTTTGTGGTTACCTCGGCCGTATTCCCTTGGGAGTTAAAGGGAACAACCTGAGTGCTAACAACATAGACACAAACATAACATTAGATTTTGATTACACTAATAAAGTAGAAATTAACAAAGTAGAAGATGAAAATATAGATAATTTCCATCCCACAAAGTTTAAAAAATTAGATATTCAAAACCTAGAATAAATGGAAATGGATGAAGCAATCGATGAAGAATATGAAGTCATCAATCTTAAAGACAGCTTTTTGCCCAAAGGTTTAACTCCTTTGGAGGACTTATTTGATTCAAACGATGTCCCTAAAAATCTGAAAATGGAACCTTTAAAATTAGATATTGAGGAATGTAACATAGGCTTTGAAGAAGATCCCAAAATGATAAAACTTTCAAAGTCTTTACCTTCCAATGAAGAAGTGAAATACATAGAACTGCTAAAGGAATTCTAGGATGTTTTTGTTTGGAATTATGAGGACCTTAAGTCCTATGATACCATCATAATACAACACACCATTCCCTTAAAAGAAAACTAGAATCCTTTTAGACAGAAGCTTAGAAGGATTAACCTCATTTTATTGCCTTCTATTGAAAAAGAGATCAAAAGAATGTACAAAGCTAAAATCATTACACAAATTAGATTCTCAGATTGGGTTTCTAATTTGGTACCTACAAGAAAGAAAATTGGCAAAATAAGACTGTCTGTTGACCTTAGGAATTTGAATAGAGTTTCACTCAAAGATAACTACCCTCTTCCTAAAATGGATCACATATTACAGAGGGTAGTAGGTTCAACCAGAATCTCACTACTAGATGGGTTTTCTGGTTATAACCAAATCCTAGTGCACCCAGATGATCAGGTAAAAACTGCATTCACTACTCCATGGGTCACTTTCATGTATGTGAAAATGCATTTTGGGTTAAAAAACGTAGGGACCACCTTTCAAAGAGAAATGGACATAGCCTTTGCTAAGGAAATCCATGCCTTCCAGGTAATATACCTAGATGATATAACAATATTCTCTAAATCAGATCAGCAACACTTGGATCATCTCAGGCAGGTCTTCACCAAGTGTAGGAAGTATGGAATTTCTCTGAATCCTAAAAAATCTTTATTTGGGTTGGAAGAGGGAAAATTAATAGGCCACATAATCTCCAAATATGGTATCCGAATTGACCCAATGAGAATTGAAGCCATTTTGCAGATACCACATCCTAGGAACATCAGAGAACTACAAGCATTTTTAGCTAAAATAAACTTTTTGGGAAGATTTATCTCTAACTTAGCTATACTAATTAGATTACTAAACAACATGTTAAAGAAATATTCGAGTATTAAATGGACTCTAGAGGCTAAAAGGTCTTTTGAAGATATAAAGCGAGCCTTAACACAAACACCAGTTCTCATCAGTCCAATGTTTGATAGGGATTTCATCAATTTTTCTTTCACCTCAGAACATACAATTGTTTTAGTCCTGCTGCAGAAAAATGATCAGGGTTTTAAACAACCAATAACCTTCTTTAGTAAATCCCTAAGAGATGCACCTTTAAAATATAATATAATGAAAAAGAAAGCTTTTTCTCTAGTTAAAGCTATTAAAGATTTCAGAGTTTATATCTTGTATTCCCATATAGTAGCTTATGTTCCCAATGTTGTAGTCAAAGACATTCTAACACAGGATGGACCAGATGGAAAGAAGGGAAGGTGGATAGCCACCATATTAGAATATGACAAAAATTAAAGCTACAAAATTGATCAAAGGCCAGGTTTAGCCAAGCTCATGGTTGAATCGAACTGTCAGGCCCTAGACATAAATTTCATTGCAGAATTGGATAACGAAGAGGAGATGATGACTCCACAGATCAGCCAGGCCTTTACAAATTCACCATGGTATGCTGACATTATATACATTCTATAAAATATTCAAGCTCCTCCTGAGTTGTCCAGAACTAAAAGTAGGTTCTTAAAAATGAAATCTTTGAAGTTTAATTGATAATGCTTTATTTTGGAAAAATCATGAAGGCATCCTTCTTAATTGTTTGTTAAAGGAAGAATCTGTCAAAATATTGCAGGATTTTCATGTAGGTGACTATGGGGGACATCTTTACTAGAAGGAAACAACTGATAAGATCTTAAGAGCTGACTTTTACTGACCCACTCTGTTTTTTGATGTAAATATTTGTAACCTCATGCCACAAATGTCAGATTTTTGAAGGAAAAAGAAAACTACTGCCATTACATTTTAAACATATATCTACTGAAACACGATTTCAACAGTGGGGTCTTGACTTCATTAATGAAATTCATCCCACTTCCTCTGCCCAACATAGATGGATCTTGACTACCATGGATTATTTTACAAAATGGATAGAAGCCATACCCTTAAGACAAGCTATTGATACTGCCATAATAGGTTCCCTTGAGGCCAACATTCTATCCAGATTCAATTGCCCCACCAAAATCATCAAAAACAACGCAACAAATTTTAAATCAAAGAGGATGATTTATTTCTACAACAAATATCACATAACCCTGGGTCACTCCACAGTCTACTATCCCCAAGGAAATGGACTAGCAGAGGCTTCCAACAAAAGTTTAGTGAATATCATCAAAAAATTGTTTGAAGATAACAAGAAAACCTGGAATAAGAAACTAGTAAATGCTTTGTGGGAAAATAGGATGACCACAAAGAAATCCATTGGTACCAGTCCTTATCATCTAGTTTATGGAATGGAGGTTGTTTTCCCTTCTTCCTTGGGAACACCAGCGATGAAATTGCTCCAAGAAGCATAGGTTGAACCAAACGATATTCAAAGAAGGATCAACCAGACAATTCACTTGCAGCAAACCAAGGAAGAAGTGTATATCAGATCCCAAGTTGTGCAAGAGAGAATCAAGAAAGCTTTGACAAAAGGACTAAGGCAAAATATTTCGATCTAGGAGATAATGTTTTGAAATGGGACTCAAGAAGGGAGGAAAAAGGCAAACATGGGAAGTTTGACTTCCTATGGAAAGGCCCTTACGTGATTTATGCTTTCAGAGGTAATAATGCTTATTTCCTCAAAGAATTGGATGGTGCAGAAGTAGAAGGAGGACTAATTACTGGTCGAATGCTTAAGCACTATATAAATCCCAGTCATTGATTTCACTAATCACTTGTACATATTTTATTTTTCACAAAGTTTAGTGTTGATTGGATGGTAGTTTTAGAGTTGAAGCCCGAAGAGAAGGCGTTAAGATTCAAAAGTTTCACTGTCATAAATATCAATAAAGTAGAAAAGTAAAATGGAAAAAGTCGTAGAGTAAAATCGCGGTAATTCAGAAGGCCATTGATCTACTATTTCTTGACATTTCACCAAGAAATGCCATCCCTAAGTGGAGCCACTGTTATGTTCCTATACCAATAGGAATCATAATTTTTGAATGGCTGAGGTCAAATCTATAATATGTACATACCTTTTATTTCTACAAATGTTTTCCATATTCAAAAAAAAATAAAAAATAAAAAATAAAAATGTAAACAGGGTATGTCCTAAAAGAAAAATCAAAGGACAAAAAGAATGAAAAAGGTCAAAAAGATGAAAAAATGAACCCCAAGGAAAAAGAAAAAGACCATGAAAGTGTGCAAGTCAAAATGCCACTAAAATTTACTTTGATGTAGAATAATAAGATTGTGTGCAACTTGTTACCTTTGCCACAATCCATGGATAGTCAAAATGTTAAAACTTGGCTATTTCATGCTTATAGATAGAGAAACAAAATTTGACTAAACAATGTAATCTTGGCAGATAAGTAGATAGGTAGAGTTAATAAAAGGAGCTCAACTATTTAATCTAAGCCCTTAGATGTAATAAGGTTAGACTTAGATAGATTACTTTTGTAAAAAGAAAAAAGAAAAGGTTTGATAAGGGTTGTTGGGTAGTGGATTCCCCGCGTAACGGTTTTGGGGCTTAAATCCCATAATTTTGGGTATTGATATTGTAAAAGTTCTTCGAAGTGCATGGAGTGTGAATTTTAATGGGTCAACTCAAAGTTTTTCCTGCCCAAAAATAATGTAAAATAATAGAAAGCAAGTTAGCCTGCCCATGGTCCACAGACCATGGAAATGTATAAATAGAGTGAGGCTCTAAGGGTAGAAAGTAGCTTAACTTTTGATTAAGATCTAAAGTGTATGGGTTTGTAAAGCCAAGATTGCTCTGAGTCTGTAAGTCCGAGTTGTGGTTGGTAGTAGTTAGAGTAGGCTTTGTAGCTGTGTGCGCAGAGGCCTGGTAGAGTCTGCAGCTGTGTGCGCGGACCCTTGCAGCTGAGTGCGTAGGGCGGAATTGGATTGTACTAAAATAGAAGATTAATATAAGATAAGTGTTCCTGAATTGTTGTGCATCTAATCGCAGATCTGTATGTTTGTTCTTATGTCATGGTTTTATGCATATCTTTAGGTTTATGGTTGCGCGGGTTGGTTATAACCATTGAATTCTTGATTAAGACTCTAAGAATTAAATCAGATCCAGGAAGTGCCTCATCGCAGAGCTACATGAGGGCCAGACAACTGTGCAGCATAGCGCGAGTGCGCAGATCAGTTCGTGACCCCTTCAAACCTCATCAAGACATCCCTAGGGTGCGGAAACCTTGTTCTAGCACCCTCCCATACTACCTCAGGTGATACTTCAGTCTGCGCTCCACAGATTGTTACTGAAAGGGCCGGTAATGCAGGATTGTTTGGCTAAAACCCTTCCGAACCTAGATCAGGCCCCAATAAGCCAATAGATGGTTCTATTGCCGAGACCAAGATCTACCTAAGCGATGTCTGATGTCGGAATGATGGATCCCTACGAAGAAGGAAATTGAAGATTGGTTGGATCAGAAGCTTCACGAGTTCATGGTACAGGAAAATCAAACCCTGCAAATATCATCCCCCTAACGCCACCACTCTTGTCACCTTATTCACCTCCAAATTCGCCCACACTATCTCCACTGAACCAGCTATTTAGCATGGTGAGCATGATCAATTTTCTTGTATTTAGAGGAGTAGGGAGCGAAGATCCATAATAGTTTTCGTTCATGGTAAGAGCAGTGTGGGAAGCACACAGATTTATATCAAGCCACATTGGTAAGTGTGTTGCAGGATTGCGCACTGACATGGTATATCAAGCACTCGAATGATCACCTGAATGCCAGAATAGTGGAGTTGCATATTGCATTGAGTAGAGAATTTAGCCGGCCGAAATCGGAAACGCAGTCGATCATCAGATTCAAGGAGATTGTGATGCATCCAGGCGAAACCCCATGTGATCTAGATCAGAGGCTAAAAAGTATGATCCGTGAGGTTAATATGACATTGACAGATGCGCAACACCACACGTGGTTTGTGGCGTCTTTGACACCACACCTGAGGATGGCACTATCACATCAGAAGCTCTCAACCTAGGCAGAGGCCTTGGAAATGGTGATGAGGTTGCACGAAACACCATTACAGGACCTAGGGTTGGGAGTTCAACAAATCCATGCACAACTACAAACTCTATGCTTAGAGATGCAATGTTTGAAGCAGGATAGGGTGCCCCGGCCAGAAGCACACGAAGAAGTGTGGTGTATAAAATGTAAATGCTAGGGTCAGGACAAGGATCATTGTCCTATATTCACGAACTATTTGGCGGGAGGGGGGCTGATGTCATTGAGATCGGAAGCACAAGCAAGGCCGAGTATGGTGCCCGCACTCTGGTGCGCGATTTTTCAGGTGGTAGGAAAGCATGCAATGGATAATTGTCAAGTGTTGCAGAAGTATACCCAAACTCCATAGCAGCTATACTATAATTTCTGTAGATCAGTGGGGCACGATGAGCGGATGTGTCGGAGCTATGAGCTAATGATGAATAGGACCCCAGCCTATCGAATGCTGACAAAAATGTGAGGTTTCGATCCAGCTGCAGCAATGGCACAAGATGGATTCCAAGGATGTGGAAGAGGGCAAGGAGGACTGGGACCTGGAAGAGGGCACAGACAGCTAATCTGTTATAATTGTGAAGGACTAGGGCTCTACGCTCACGATTGTACCAACCTGATGAGAATATATTATCCGTACTGTGAGATGTTTGATCATGAAATGGTATTCTATCTGACGTTGTTCGCACAAATGTGCGTGAAAGGGCTACTACAACCTACTCTAACTCAAAATATCCAAATGATGAGGTCTAAACCATGCAAATAAGACCCCAATGTGAATATGATGCTCAGAAGTGGCACAACCATGGGGTAAGATAAAGGGAAGTAGTCTAAAGAAGATACCTGGGTACGCAAGGCTCTTACAAAGGAACCTAAGTTTGACTTGAAATGTGCAAGAGAAACATTTATGGAAGCTAAGAAGAACTTTGCGGAGGTCTTTGCTTCAGGTAGTAA
Source organism: Pinus taeda (assembly GCA_000404065.3). Lineage (NCBI taxonomy): Eukaryota > Viridiplantae > Streptophyta > Pinopsida > Pinales > Pinaceae > Pinus > Pinus taeda. Next base: position 54,634 of record APFE030309377.1, read on the forward strand.
GGATCAAACAGAAATATGAATGGATCCTTCTATGCTTACTACCTTTTTAGAGACATGCATGAAGCTGCTACGTGACAATAAGGTGGTTAAGGGACTACAAGAGCTGATTGCTAGGTGCGCAGGACTAGGTGAATTGAGCGTAGTCTGAAAATTGGGAAGGCATGCACTACGCACTGGGAGGGAAATGAGATTGACGGCGCAGATTGGCAAATATGAAATGGATTAAGTGATCTTAGACTTAGGTTCAGACACGAATGTGTTACCTAAATAGACATGGGAACGCATGGGCAAGCCCGCGCTACAGTGGTCTCCTATTCAATTATGGATGGCAAACCAACAAAAGATCGTGCCCATGGGAAGATTGCAAGGGATAGCAGTGGATATCAAAGGTGCGAGCACACAGACCAATTTTGAAGTAATAGAGATTATGGATGATAGTAATCCTTACCCCGTGCTGTTAGGGATTGATTGGGCCACGAACACGAATGGGGTCATCAACTTGAAGAAGCGAAAAATCATTTTTGAGAAAAAATCCCTATGCGTAGTAGTCCCGTTGGATCCTGCCGAAGGAGCGTGCTACACTAAACCTGTGCACCAGGATGATAGTGACGATGAGCTGGATTGCATTTATCAGATAACAATATAAGACTAGGATCGGGTAAAGCCCACTGAAGATGGGATAATTTCATGGGAGCGTGACAGTTCCTGTACTTCAGAGTCAGATGAAGAAATAGAACGATGGTAGAACCGATTGCATGAAGTAACAACACTAAATTGTAATATGATGGTTAGATCACTGTGACGCGTGACAACTGAAGCAAGTGAACTGCCAACAGATGGTATCGCAACAGATGTGGAGGAATTTGTAGACTATTGTGAAATTGAAATACCGGAACAAAAGGAGCACGGAGTGTGAAAACGGGAACTGCGCGTGACAACTACACAAGGGTGGAGTACACATCAGAAGACTAGGGGGAACTAGCGTGAATATAGAAAGTAGGTGCGTGTATGGTTTGGAGGTCCCCAGCGTTGACTGTCATTGGTATAACAAGGACGAAGCAGTTTGAGCACCTACTTGAGGCGAGGGATGCAGACATATGTTGTGCAACCGCCTTCCCAACTAAGAATCAAAAATCAGAACCCGACATGGTAGCATGGAAGGTGATGCACTCCATCAGTAGTTCGCAACAAAGTGTTCAAAAAAACATGCGGGATGTTGAACAAAGTTTTCTAGATAAAACGAACCCATTGGAATCTGCGCGTACCAATGGCTCAATGCGCTTATAGGACCATAAGTAAAAAGAGGAATGCAAAGGTAACTCTATCATTGATAAAACAAGATGAAACCAGGAGCCCGGAGAGAATTCCCCAAACCACAGCCCTGGCAATTCAGACGGGATGCAAGGACCTAGGTAAAGGAATACGACAGTTATAGAAAGACATTCAGTGAGGGAGTTTGAAACTTCACACACTCAATGAAGAATGGGCATGGCTGCGGAGGAAATGCATAATATTAGGCGAAGGAATCAGCCAACTAGAAACCGGAGTCGCACAAGTGAGCCATGCAAAACTAAGCATGATACCAAGCCTATCCAGCCCTACTACTACAAAAAAAGTTGCAACCTTGCTATCATGGATGCGACTGCACTTTACCAAACAGGGAGGTGCACCATACAAAGAAATACGAGATGCACTAATGGACACAAGGGTAGGTGAAGGGTGCCTGCAGCCCGGGCTAGCAGGGAAGTTGAAGTCTCGCACCTAGGGTACGACCACCTGACTTTCTGTGGAAAACATAGTCTTAGAGCTCAAAGCAGTTGAAAGAAGGCGCGGGACTATAAACAGGTCTACAAGAGAGCTGCGTAGACAGGAGGTTCCGCACAGGGCCAGTAGGTCACCAAGATCGTGGTCATGCATAAGAAGTTGCGCTGCTGTGTGGGTAGGCTGGGAGGTGACTATTGATGTCACTATTCATGACAAGAAGTCTGACTTACAATAGAAAGAAGTGGGCAGCGGGCCATTACGACCAGAATTCAGAGCTAGATATGGGAAGATCTGCCACCAAGAAGATATTAATGACTCAGAAGTGGAGGGAGTGGTCGAATTCAAATTCAAACATTACTATAAAACCCCTTGGGGTAGCCTCATAGCATCACCTGGATATTTGAGAGTCAAGCCAGTATAGAGTAGCAAGCACCAAGCTACCTTGCCACCTGTGACTAAGTACCTAAGCGAATCTACGATAGAAACCATGTCAGCTACTAGAATCAGAGTGAGATTCGTGGAGGAGCCCCGTTCGACTCAGGAAGAGCCTAGAGAAGTGGCCACTACCCCAAAGGTTCCAAAGTCTCCTCGCATGCCGTGAACCCAGAAAGACAAGTAGACTATGGGACCAGTCCGGGTATCACCATGATTCAGTGAATTGTCAATGGCCAAAAAGAGCAAAGCTATCACCACTGAACCTGAGAAGGAAGAGGAAGATTTACAAGCCCTGATCGGTCAGATTAAAGCATAGGATGAGGAAGAGGAAAATGTTTCCCAAGTACCTTTGGTGATAATGCTACCACCACACATATCCCCGTGGAAAGGGACAACCAAGATACCGAAGGACCTGGAGGCCACGAAGAACACACTCTAGACCTCGCTTCTTCTAGATGAAATAAGGTTCGATGGTCTGCCATTGGGCCGGCTATTGAATATCAAGTTTGAATATTGGGACCTCACAGATAGTGAGAAGTTCCCCCAATTGGCCGCAGAGAAATTACTACAGGATAAGTGATTATGGGGTGTGGAGAAGGTGGGATTACTCAATCTGAGGTGGATACCCCACTATCACTGCGCGACCATCACTATTTTTGTTATCTAATAGCTACTATGTCTAGAACATGATGGGTATCTCTGGTTGGAAGAACCGATTCCCATCATGGTCGATTTAATATACAGAATTTCCTAGCTGCCTACTAAAGGAAACAATCTTGCAGCCATAGTAGGAACGAGTAGCAATGTGGGTCTCACAGAAGCCATCAAGGCTAAATATAAGCTGGAGAAGCGGAAGTGAGGGTATGAAATAGCAAGCATAAAAGACCGAGGAGTGCACGTCACCACCCAATTAATGGCCGACAAGCTCATGAGGAAATGCTACATAGACGAGGTGCCCACATCTTTCATTGCACTTGTGGAGCAGTGTGCAGAGGAGGTTCAGTTCAACTAGGCGCAATTTCTCTGCAATGAATTTTTGACGAATTGTAGGGAAGCTCAGGAGCAGGGTAAGACTTTCCATTATGTATGGTTGCTCCTATCAATCTTGCTGGTTGCAGGGGAGTTGCTGAAGGGTAGCTAGTTTCCCAACATTGAGAAGAACATACCTGAAGCCATGGGGTATAACTTGCTCTGGGCTACAAAAGACACCACGAGGGTTCGTGAGATCAAGGTGTTTTGGATATTTATGGAGGCGAGTATCTGAATATGGATCGACTGCAGATCGTAGTTATCCCCGACAGTATACAACAATTTTCAAAGTGTGGCTAAGTTTGAGGAGGATATGCATAATATGCATGTCCGAGCACGAAAGGATCCAACTCAAACATGGGTAAAGATTCCATTCATTGCAATGGACGATGCAATTTTCGAGGTGATGGCAACATGGCCTCCAGAGTGGCATGCCCTGGACTTGGATGAATTAGAAAATATTGCACCACAGTAGTGGAAGAAGGAAATCAAGCTGTGCATCACAAAGTTGGCAGAAAGAACGTGCCAGGAACAGAAAGGAGCCACTCAGTGGGAGGCGACCGGGGCAGCAACAGAAACCACCACTGCACCAACTGAAGAGATCGTGGAGGATCAGGCAGTGTCCACAGATATGGACATACAGGGGGGAGTGGAAACATAGGATCTCACAGACCTAACCACAACATCGACCCAACTTAAGAGGCTTTGTATCCAGGAGCAACTACCTGCATGCAAAAAGACAAAGACAATAAAGACCTTGGAAGAAGATTTTCTTACCAGAAGTGAACCAGTATGCGATGTTACTAAGGGTGCTCTGGAGGAGTTGATGATGGAGCAGACAACTGTGATGGGAGCGCTTAGAGTGCAGTTGCAGGAATTACAGGTGCAACCCCCAGGAGGGAGGATGTCGACCCTAGCGGAAGGTATATCCACAGCTGAGCAGATGATGCATGCCCACACAACGAACACGTTAGTGTTACTAGCAGGTGCCATCCTAGCAGAAGCCGAAGGTGACATGAGGAGTTGGGGGTTGAATTTTCTCGCCCTCCCTAGAGAGACCATATACCAGCTGTAGGATGGGGTGACCGCTGAGCTCCATGAGGTAACCGCTGAGCTCTGTGCCAGGGAAGGCCACGCCCTCCAGGTTTTAATGGAGCAAAAGCGAAACCTAGAACATATCAAACTACAGTGCAACAACTTGATTGCACACAACCAAGGATTAGAACAGGCCATGGAGGAGGTTTGTAGTAGTTTACCCGAGCTAGTTGTGCCAGCAGAACTACCAGCAGCCAAAAAGATTCATCTTATGGTGCCAGGATTCCATAGGGCCCAAGAGGAGGTCGCGAAAGCTCAGTTGGAGTTGAACTTGCAGATCGTGGAGCTAAGGCTGAAAGGGCAGCCCCCTACACCACCAGAAGTAAGAGAGCAATGCCACCATGCAATTCAAGTAGGGTTGGAAGTGATAGAGCATGTTGTACAGGATTTCATGGGATTGTTGGATTAGTCCCTTCTTACGTTCACATCCCTGCAAGAAGACCCAATGTTGCAGTAGGTAGAGACAGAAGCACAGAAGTTACAGCAAGCTTATGAAAATATCTAGGGGACTACGCAAATGGTCGCCCTCACTCAGCGCTGGGCCAAGATGAGGGAGAACCAAGCCCTGAAGGAACAGGTGGATGCCGCACGCCAGAAAGAAGTTGGGCTTAAAGCACACATCCAGCCTTGGCTTAAGGAAGCGTTTATGATCATGGCTGCAATGGAGGGGAAGCTGACTCAGCTACAGGACACATATGCACTAAGGCAAGAAGGTGCCTCCGACAATGCATCAAAGAGCCACGCACAATTGATACAGCAGATAACAGAAGAATGTGTGGCAGATGTCGGCACAGCACAGAGGATGTTGGATGAACTTTGAGCAAAGATCAATGCACCAGCCAAGTGACTCGGGATGAGTCATGATGATTGTGTTGGGGGCCTTTTGGGTAGTGGATCGTCTATATAACAGTTTTGGGGCTTAAAGCCCACAATTTTGGGTATTGATATTCTAAAATTTCCGTGAAGTGTGCGGAGCGCCAATTGTAATGGGTCAAGTCAAAGGGTTGTCCGCTCGAAAATAATGTAAAATAATAGAAAGTGAGTCGGCCTGCCCATGGTCCACGGAGCATGGAAATGTATGAATAGAGCGAGGCTCTAAGGGTAGAAGGTAGCTTAGCTTTTTATTAAGATCTAAAGTGCATGGGTTTGTAAATGCAAGATTGCTCTGAGTCTGTAAGTCTGAGTCATGGTTGGTAGTAGTTAGAGTAGGTTCTGCAGCTTTGGGTGCAGAGGCTTGGTAGAGTCTGTAGCTATGTGCGCGAACCCCTGCAGCTGAGTGCGCAAGGCAGAATTGGATTGTATTGAAACAGAAGATTAATATAAGATAAGTGTTCCTGAATTATAGTGCATCTAATCGCAGATATATATGTTTGTTCTTATATTATGGTTTTATGCATATCTTTAAGATTTATGGTTGCATGTGTTGGTTATAACTATTGAATGCTTGATTAAGATTCTAAGAATTAAATCAGTTCTATAATAACCACAATAATAATAAGGAATATAGGAAGTGCCTCATCGCAGAGCTACACGAGGGCCAGACAGCTGTGCAGCATAGTACGAGTGTGCAAATCAGTTTGCGACCCCTCCGGACCTCATCAAGACATCCCTAGGGTGCAGAAACCTAGTTCCAGCAACCTCCCATACTACCTCGGGTGAGACTTCAGTCGGCACTCCGCAGATTGTTGCCAAAAGGGTCGGTAGTGTAGGATTTTTTTGGCTAAAACACTTCCAAACCTAGGTCAAGCCCCAATAAGCCAACAAGGGTTTGCCAGCTTAAGTGTGCCCTAATAAAGAGTAGAAAAATGGTAGGATGAGTAGTTGGGTAAGTAGTTGAATGGTTGCAGAATTGTGATGATTGATCATATCATTTACCTTCATCATCAAATTTCTAAATTATGGATGATAATTGAGAATTTACCAAAGTACACAAAGTAAATTGATTAACCTCCTTCATTCATTACATTTTTCACTTAACTAATTCCCAAGGAAAATCTTAAAGTACCTAAAACCTTAAGTTAAAGGGGATTAGAGCATTTCTCTAATTTCTAGAGGGACCGGACTCTCGGCCCAATAACTTATAGGTCCTAAGTACTAAAAGTCCCCTCACAAGCATTCAACCCCTCCATAATTCACTCATTTTCCCTAAAAAAACCCTTTTTCCCTAAGGATAAAACCTTAGAAAAGTGATCACCCCCCAAGCAAACCCCCTTTCCTAAGAAAACCCACAAAAATGCACTTAGCCTAAGTTATAATGTTTTATGTAAAAAGAAAAATTACAGAAACACATTATGCTTAGCGCACTTTGTTTATTCCACCTCCATTTCATACTAACTTTTAATTTTATTTATATATTTCCCAAAAATAACCCCTCCTATATGTATTTATTAAATCCCTTTAATTTTAATATCCCATCCCCGAAGTTTGAAACATAAACTTTATTAATAAATAATTAATGGGTTAATTAAGTTGATCAGCGACTAATTAATAACCAAAACCCTATGCCGAATAAAAGAGATTAATTAATCAATCAGTTGTTAATTAATAATCTATCCCCACCAATGAAATCACCCCCGATGACATTAAACCTCCATAATCCACAATTAATTAATCCTGCCATGCTTAAACCTCCGCCAGGCCCCTCCATTAAACGTCATATCAAATCCTCGCCCCGATCACTGTATGATCTGGTCCATTTTGATCCAACGGTTAACGATCATATCAAGTGGCCTCCAAAGGCTGACCTTTACCCGCCCGATATGGGTGGTTTCACTATTCACCCCACTGCTACGTGGCGCTCGATGAATGGCATCGGGCAGCCTCCCCCCAAAACCACTCTAGCCCAAAAGCAGTGCGATATGAACAAGCTTAACGCCTCCCTCTAGACGAAAAAACGTCTCATCCCCCGCTTAATGCCAAATGTACCTTCCCCGTGTACCTGCCAAAATAGTTGACTTTGTGAATAAAACTAAAAAACTCATTGTTTTTAGTTTTATCGTGAAAAAGACCACTTAAACCTCCATGCAAGCACCAGAGCACGTACAACCATCAACCCACATCCAATTTCCAACCTGTTGAAGCTACTGAAACTCCATACCACCTTTCAGTCACGTGCACTTCCTGCAAATTGTGCACAGTTGCCCACCAAACTGTTCATAGCTGAAACTAGGTATTTACACAAATTCACTAAGAAACCCTATTTTATTCCCGAACCTTTACTCAATTGCTTTAAGTTACTAAGTAATTCAGTAAGACAGTTGCCCAGTGACTCCAAATAATCTGAATTAGACCAGTTTTCCCCAATTTCACTGAAAACCCTTCGCCTCCGTCCTTGAATCTACAAGAACCAAGGATGGATACTCCAATTGCATTAAACTTCCTACCAATTTCTACTCCCCACTGGGATTTAGACCATCTCCCACTGGTAGATAAAGATTTTCAAATTAATGATACGTTTATCCAAGAATCCCCTTTGAAACTATACTGCAGGTACAGAGACCAGTACTTGAACCATGCAGACAAAATAGGCCTTTGGGAGTCAAGTTTTCCCAAATACCAATTCCCTAGAGTTCATATCTTCCCCAGAGATTATTCAATATTGTCATATGAACTATAGCCCTAGCCAAAGAGTAGTAATGACTCCTGACCTTTCTATATTATTTACCATCACTGCTGAGTCCATAAACGAAATGCTGCAGTTACAACCAGGCCAAAACATGACCCCTCTTTCTGTTGGAAATTTTCTTAACAGATTCCCCACTCACCTCCATCAAACATGCTCAGTTATTCCAGACCTTCATCAGGGAAGAGAAATACATTCCAAAGGATCCTCCACCATATATGTCTACCATATTCTCTAGTCTTGGCCAAGATATCATAGAAATGATATCTAGTGTGTTAGGCTAGACTAAAATTGAATTTGTTGATGAAATTATTATAGCCTTTATGTCCATTTACACTCTTGGATAGCCCCCTGCCATCATGTTTGACTATGAAAAGTTCATTTCTGATGAGATGCATGATCAATTCAAGAGGATGGACAATGAAAGAGTGTTCAAATATTCTTCAGCCTTATATCATCTTTTCATGTACTATCAAGCTAATAAATTCCCATTCACACTCCAAAAGTTTGATATCAGAGGCAACCCTAGATCAGTGATCTTCTAGAATTCATTAATCCACCTGTATGACTCTTCATATTCTTATATTGATTTCATAGATCTCTTTGTACACCCATTGGGAACTATGTTATTAGGAAGTCCTCCCCCCAGAACCAGTGCAGATATCGGGAGGGTCCTACAGTTGTCCAAAAAATATAGAGTGGGAGATTGGTACTTATACCAAAACCAAACTGAAATTAGAATATATGTATGTGAGTTGGCTCCCTACAAATTGCTAAAATACCTCCCCATGAGATTGTTTTCTCTAGAGTACTACAGGCAATTGATTAATTCAGATGAGGTGCATTTTGTGAAGGCCAAGAAGAAAGCTCAACTTAGGATAAAAGATCAACTTGACCCCTTCAGATGTAACAGTAGGGAAGCAGGAAAGGAAGCAGAAGAAATCCTTCAAAGGCTGAAACTGAAACAAATTTTTATATGGAGATATGACCCTTTATAGTTCATTTGCAATAGGAGACAAAAGAACAAATTATCTCCTTATATCGGCCATAGAATTCCTGAAATTGAACTGTATGCAAATCAACTAGAATGGGTGGAAAATGCTTTCGTAGACCGAGGTAGCACAGAAGTTGTTGTCAATAATATATTGATTGATTTAGAAAGAAGACTTGATGAAGATTCATTTGTACAGGTGCCAGGAGAATCTCAATCTCAAAGGTAATCACAGGAAAATAGTGGGAAAACACAGAAGAAAGACCTCAAGAGCAAGAGGAATCAAAGCAACCAGAAATATCAGAAGAACTTGCTCAGCCATAACATATCATGAGTAATCCACCTATTTTATAGATTCCTCTAAATGAGGAGAAGAATCCTAAGAGAGATATAGAGGAGGCCACTCCTTCTAGTAGACCTGTTGCCCAGACTTATGTCAAGAGGCAAAGGTTGAATCCATGTTTAGAATAAGAGTTTACTAAAGAAGCAACTGGAACCACAGGTACAGAAAGAGTAGAAAGCTGGCAGACCACTCAGTCTGGAGGTACACAAGAACCTTCCACTTCACAAGCTCAAATGCTAGAGAGATAGTAGAGCGTGGAAGTATCCTCATTCAGAGCTCCAACTGGCCAGAGCCAAGATATTAGAGAGAAATACAAAGAAATAAAGGCTAGGAATGAACGATTGAAGGCCCAAATCTATGCACGTTACCTAAAAATGGCTCTTACTAACCAAACAAGGCTAATGCCAGCCTTTGATGTGAAAGAGGGTAAAATGTAGATGACTTTAATGAACCAAATACATAGCAACCCAAGTCAATTGCAGATTAATTGAAAACAGACTTTGAAGTATTGGAAAAGGATATCCATCCTATTGACCAAACAGAATTACACAAGCAGACTGGGGAAATGGTCTACTCCACCTTGACTAGCAAGGCAATTGCAGCTCACCAACTCCAAAATCTGCTGAATAATATATCAGCGTAATTCCAATTAGAGAAGACCTCTTCACAGGCCAAGGGTACCAGAATAAAGTCCTTAGAGGACTTAGTAATAGAGCTGGGGCATGATCCCAAGGATGTGAAAGCTACAGAAAAGCATATTAAAAAGGAAAAATGATGACATAACTGCACTAAAAAAGAAGCTCAAATTCCTCCTCTACATCATCCTTAGATAGCTGAAGTATTGGAAACTTAGAAGGAGGAAGAGCTTATGTACTTAGTCCTTAAGCTGAATGAACAACTAAAAGAAACAGAAAAAACATTGGATAACTTGATATAGTCTAAACAGAGTGAGTTGGCCACCAATCCACAGACTGTAATTCCTACATTCTAAAAAACAGTACCCTCCACATTGATTGCTTCTTTAGCACCAACAATTTCACCAGCTATAGCTATGCCAGTCACAGGTACATCTTCAAGTGCAGGGACATTCACAGAAAAGACAACTGGATTGGTAAAATCCATGGAGGAAATGAGCATCAAGGCTACTGAGCTTAAGAAGCTTAGAGAAAAATTGTCAAGTTTGGAGACTGATTGTAAACTTGCGCAGATACAACACAAGGAAGAGGTTCAGGAGAATCAAAGAATGGGAGAAAGAATAAAAGTCCTTGAAAAGGACTTGACATTACAACAGCCACTAGGAGATATGAAAGAAATACTCTGGGCCAACATCATTAACTCTATCAATGATTTTTGGCCATCTATACAAGTAATTTTTTAGTAAACTGAATAGGTGAAGGTGGCCACCGAAGAGATTCATAAAATAAGAGAAGAGCTGGGAGACAAACCAGAAGAGGCCAACCAATTGATAGAACTTTTGAACAGTAAAAACAGTTATCAGCTAGATGAACTAGGCATTGAAGATAGAATAGGGACCATTATAGAAATTAAGAATATTCTCACCAAAAGGAACCTGATGCTCAATCTGGAGAAAAGGTGCCAAAGCATCCAAGTTGATATTGACAGATTTATGACAAAGTATGGTATTTTAAGGGAAAAAGGACTCCCTAGTCCTATCGTAATCCATGACAAGTTGATGACTCAGGAGGATTACATTGAAAGACTAAACAATTCGGCCAACAACCAAGCTAGTACTTCAAGGGTAAAAGCTCTGCCCACTGGAAAGGTACTGTATGATAGTTTGGAAAATCTATTTTTCATAGAGCATAAGGTAAAGCACTTGTTCGTCAACAGACCAAATTTTTCCAAATACACCAACGCTGATGAAATATATAGAAAGATGATAAGGGTAAAATTACCTGAAAGTGAATGGTGGATGAAACTAACAGATTTAATATAAAGTTACTGCAGTAAATCTACATGGTAGCCAGGTAAAACAAATTAAACAAAGTCAAACTATAGCATGCAAAGAGTATCAGTAGCTTGAAGATAGAAATTGATTCCATCACACAACTATAAAGCAAATTAAAGAGCCAAATCTGAATTACAACATCTAGCACAGTCATAATAATAGGGACATCAAGAAGGCAGTTCTCCATCTATGGCTATCTTTGTGCTGAAGATATTTTTGGTTTCCTAGAATAATTCTCATATTGTTATGAGATATTTTGTAACATTTTTTGTATAACTACTTCATATTTTGAAGTAATTAGGGTGGATTAAAATACATTTCTGTAGACAATTTATATTGAGCTAAGGAGCTATTGTATTCAAGACTGGACTGGTTTTGTTGGATCATGAAATAAAGCTAAGGACATTTCACTAGATTCTTGTGCACAGTTGGAACCAAACAAGTGTTATGTCTTCATGTTTAGATATTGTTTTCTTGTCATGTTATAAATATTCACATGTGTCTCTTATGAAATCTAAAAAGTAAACAAGGAATGATATCTCAGAATTAGCTTAAATGCTCTCTGTTTTAACTGTTTACTTTCTATATGTTTTCTGCTAAACTATCTTGGTCTGGGAATTCTTAATTGCTCCCTTACTTCCGTCGTCACCCCCCACCTTTAGTCCATAGTAAAGGATTCGTAGTAGCCCTTTGCTACTGATCATCCTTATTTTATTCATCTTAATCCCAGTTAAGGATTATTCATTGCCCTTTGCCCTAGTTAGGACTACCTCATCCATTTGAACCTGCAGATTTTCTTTTTGTTGTGCTAGCCTGCCTCGTGAACTCTTACTTTAGTGATTGATCTAATCCAGTTAAGACACTCTTTGATTGACTCCATAGCCCAATGGCCTAAATACTTGTTCTTCCCATCTGTTTTCTTAATTCTACCAACCAATCAAAACAAAACATCATGAGCACTAATAACTAGCCTGAAATCCTATTCAAAACAAAGTTAACTTATAAAGAGAGATCCCTCTTTGGACTTAGGTTGGCTAGAACCTGAATCTAAAAGATTAGTTTTGTGGTTACCCTCAGACTATTCCTTCTTTGATAACTTCTAGGGAAGACATCTGAGTGATAATAGCCTGGAAGCATCGCGATCCTCTTAAACCCAATAATTGATTGTGTCTCTTACATTGGCTTGCTAGATTCCCTGTTCAGCACAGCTTGGATATTTGTGATCCCTGCGTTTAGATGGTCATTAGAATGCTTAATGTACCATGTTAGTGCGCGATCCTGCAACACGCTTACCAACTTTGCCTTCTTTATATTGTCATCCATGACTCCTTGTGCTTCCCATATAGCCCTTACCACGAACCAAAATTGGTCCGGATCTTCGTTCCCTACTCCTCTGAATACCGGAAATTTTATCGTGCTTGCCATATTGAACTATGGTGGTGGTGGAGGTGGTGTGGGCGGAGATGGAGGTGAAACTGGTGAAGCTAGTGGTGGTGTAGGTGGAGGTGGTATGCGTGGAATTCGCTACCTTATCAGACTAACCATTCTTCTCGGAGAAACATTTGAGAGCTCTTCCTCACTTTGTCGTCGTGGTAAAATCAAGGGGTTGTTTTCTATCCCTGCGCTACCTTTTTTTCTATAGATCTTCTCACTTCGCGTAGCCCCAAACATAAATTTATTCACATAACACGCTTTTCACACAATAGCATCTTAATCCAAATGTTCAAGGATTTAATGTACTTACCTTGCGGTCCTTTAAGGAAGCGTCATTCCACCTTGTTGTAACTGACTGTCGTGTCTACCGTGAACTCAGTGATAAATCCTCCTATAATTCGATCAAGCCAATGGTCTACAATGTGCGTGATCTTATCTTCTGATGCTTCTAGTCTGTGCACTAATTCTGGAGTCCACACAATTGGTCTTCCCTGACTGTCTGCTAGCTTCGCGATCCACTCATACAACTCAGAGGAAAAGGATGCAAAGAAAATTTTGTGGATTTTTGTATATAAGTAGTGCTCCAACCATTGTCCTTTGATACTTTCGGATTCCTTTTTTCGTACACCACGAACTTGTGAATCTCTCTGTCTAACCACCCTTCAATTTCTTTCTTCATTGGATTCCAGTGACATGACATCAGACATACCTTATGCAAATCTCGGTTCTGGCAATCAAACCATTTTTTGGCTTGTTGGGGCCTGACCCAAGTTCAGAGGTGAATTAGCCAAACAAATCCTGGTACTACTAGCCCTTTCGGCAAAAGTCCGCAGAGCGCAGACTGAGGTCTCACCTGAAGTAGTATGGCAGGGTGCTAAAACCAAGTTTTCACACGCTAGGGATGTTTGATGGGTTCCAAGTGGTCCGTGGTTTTGACCCTATGCGCACGTCGTTACGCGCACTTATTAGTACCTTACAGCCTGTGATGTTGTCTTCATGCAACCCTACTTGGGGGCCAAACAATGTTATTACCCAAATCCTTATTAGTAACTCGATATTAGTTGATTAACTTAGCTTATCTATATTCTTTTAGTTATACTTAACAATATTCACCATTCATACAAATGTGCACAATAAATAAACCGTATAATTGCAAATGATATCAACCATGTAATAACACAAGAACACATACACGGGATTTAGATAAAACTTCTCTTTATTATTCTTCCTCCTCGGGGTTATAGACTCGGCTCCACCCTGTGCACTCAGCTGCAGGCATCCACGTGCTTAGCTGTGGACTCTACTAGGCCTGTGTGCACTCAGATGCAGAGCCTCTTCCTACTACTATGACCCAAGATACACTTAGACACTTTCTTTGTACTTCTATCTCATTCTATCCATTCTATTCTATTATGATCTCATTCTCCTTACAACTTACAGCCTCGCTCTTATTTATACAATCCCATGGTCCATGGACCATTGGTAGGCCAACATTACATTCAAACTTAGGGCGGACAACCCTATGACTCTAACATACATTCCGCGCCCACAATTCACAAGGTTTTACAATAATATTACTCAAAACATGGGCTTTGAGCCCTAAAACATGTCGCGGGCAGATTCCATGCCCAACAGTCCTCACATTCTTTCACTTGGAAAATCACATAGAAAACCAGATTTAGCCATCTATATTTAAATATATATATATAATATATTATATATATAATTATATATATATTTATATATAATATATATATATATATATATATATATATATATATATATATTGAGAGATTCCTCTCATATTGGAAGGGCTAACTTCCAATCAAAATTTGTTTTGAAATAGTTACGCAGGGTTGACATAGTCCAACCTGCTCCAGCCCAGTGATAACATTTTGGTGGGTCTGTCGGGAGCCAAAAAACTCCTTTTTCCAGGATTCTCTTTGAGTCTCTTCCTTTTTATTCTTGAGGGTAGCAAGAAATCATAAGTTCTGAAGGTTGTGATATTACCCTGACAACTCCACTCTTAAATAATTCTGAATATCGAAGTTTCATGGTGACTCCACTACTTGCAGATCAGTAACTTGAATATTTTCAATATGAGTTCTACCACAAGTCTATTCTAGTCATCAGTGAAGGTGAAGTCTCTTCCATTTATCAGCACAGGTGATGGATTCAGTTTTATTTCTGAGTTGCCAATATATGATCCACTATTGATTTTGTTCAACCACAGTCAATAAGTCCAAGAGTTGAATCTACTGTTAGATTGGTTATACTGGAGATTTTCTATTACTTGAATTAAGCCAGTGAATTTTTAGATGTTAGAGTAGGACATAAATAAACTTGTTAGGCAAGTATTTCCTTCAGCTTTAGGTTACAATTTGCAGTTTTCTTTTTGGTCTGGTGAAGTGCATTTAAATGTAGTCTTCATAATGGGATCAACCCAATGGTTAGGAAACTATTTTGTTGGTTCTTTGCTACACCATAAGGGCACAACATCCCTATTGGAGCCAATGTTATCCATAAAAAACACTAAAAATAAATTTTAGTTTTATTAGTTAAGGTTTTCCACCACTAACCTTTACATCTATCTGTTGTTTTTTCTGAAAGAGGTTGTTGTGTTTTACATTTCAAGATTAAGAAGGAAGGACAGATCTATTCTATTTATTTTGGAGAAATTCCCACATTCCCATATTCTCATCCCATTTCATCCTCAGGTCCATTTCCAACTCTAGCCGTGTTTCCTATTTTCAACTCTAGCCGCACTTCCAACTCTCGCTGTGACCCATTCTCCTTTGAAATAATTTATATATGACACAGTCCTTTTATAAGGCTGGACCCACAAATCGTATCGTTATCGGCCCTTGCCTTTTTCCTTTTCATATATCTCCACCTGTTCCCCATCCCAATTTCAATTGCGATATTGTATATTGCAATATCCCTTCCCACCAATTATCATATCCAAGTCCTCCTCCACTCACCGATTGCGATATTAAGTTCTCCACTGATATCACATATTGCAAAACCATCCATCGATATCACATATCACCACATCCCCCGAAAATTGTGATATTTTTACACCCTCTGATTGCGATATTCCTCCTCTCCACCGATTGCAATAGCCCTTCTCCCACCGATTCTGATATCACAATTGGAAATCACATAGTCAAAGTTCCTGCTCCCTGAAATCTTTTCCAACTTGCGATTGTGATCTTCAAGAACCCTCCCTAGATGCAATGTTTTATGTGATGCATTCTATAAACTATCATGTTCGAAAAATCGGGAAATTACTATGAATCGTTGTTAAGAAGACCTTCTCCTGTGTTGCGATTGCGATGTTAAAAAGGCTCGGATCAACGACCCATATCAACAAATGTTAAAGTATCTATTTTGATTCCACTCAGTGAGACAACAAGAGTGTTTCTCAAAGTTTCTTCAGTAGCATGATCATTAAACAGAGCGTGAGAACACTAGGCAATAAAAGACAGAAGGCAGTGAAACAAAGAGATAGTAAGACACTGATGTTGGCATTATGATACAAGTGTTGTCCTTGATGGAAACTCACTCACAGGTCAATTCAGTTCTGATGAAAAGCAACCCACAGTGTAATAGGTCCATTCAGATGTAACAGGGCATTGGTACAGAAGAACAAGAAGATATAACTAAAGTATACTAATCAAAATGAAGAAGTTGAAGGTAAAGAATGGTGAAAAGAAGTTTAAGATATATACGCAGGTCCAATTAGTCAAAACGAAATATACACGTTGGTTCACAGAACAAAAAGTGCATATACGTATGCATGCACTTTCACAAGAACAAAAGCGCGTACATGTTGGAAAATCAAGGAAACTCAAGAGGAGACAACACCAGGGGTCAATACCATGGTATTAGCCCACAATATTGAGCGGAGTAATGACTATTTGATCTCGTCCAAGAATACCACGGGTCCTAAGTGATTTTGGTCCGAGGTTTTGAGAAAAGCCTAAAACTATATAATGAGGAGAAGATCATAAGGCCAGTCTGTGAAAGTGAAAGGGTTTCTACAAAATACTTCTATCTGAAGTATATTTTATGTTGCAAGGGCTATGTTTGTGATTTGATCTAAAATATTTTTTGCACCTTGAATTCAATGTTGGATCAGGATCATGAGACCTGAAATGACTTATCACTGAATGATCTAATATTGGTTGGGCTAGATCTGATTATGTATACTCATTCTATTCTTTAAATATCATGATCTAGGTTTGTCTAAAGTCCGGAATATCAATGAAGTTATAAGTAAGTATTTGTAGATCTACAAGCTGGTTCGTCTTAGAAAAAGCCCGTGTACATGTAGATTCTACTCTTCCAAGTAACGTATACAAAAGAAAATCCTGTTCTTCAAATCTGATTGATCTATCTGATTAGATCTGTTATTTTATTGTTTTTTGTCAGTGAAGTCTTCTTAGATCTTAATGTAAAACTGAATGCATAAGGAGTTTGCTATCTGATTGATTGATTGTATAAGTGAGAAGGGTGATCTATTTTACTACCTATGTATTGTAAATTGACAGTAGATGTTCAATATATTGTTGGTTGGTATGTTTCAGTATTTTTGAAGGTATACACAGGTTTGATTAAAGGAAGTAGTGTATACACACAGGTTGGATTCAGTAAAGTAGTGTATACATTCTGATGTATGATTTTTGAGGTTGCGACTGGTTTTGAATGATGATGCAGGTTTCAGGGTTCAACACATTGTTTTGGTGACAGTGATCTGACTGTTTAGATTAACTGATTATTGGTTGATGCAATTTGGAAGTTCTGATGGGTCTAGTATGAAAATTTGATGAAACGAGACCTTCATGTGTATTGTTGTGTTCTAAAATCATCCAATCTAAAAACTTATGAAATGTGGTCCCTGGAAGAAGAGATAAGGTCGTAGCCTTCTGTAGGCTGGCACCTACACACTAGTAAACACATTGGCTAGTACAAGAGATAGGGGGTTGCAGCTCCCTTCCAGTAGAAGCTGGAAAATGAGAGAAGTTTGCAGCCTTATGCAGGTGGGTGGTTGTGTACTAGAATGAGACTGCACCATTACAAGGTTGTAAACATATTTTATTGTTATTAAAAGAAGATAGAGATGACAACAGCAAGTGGTTTTTCCCCGCATTGGGTTTCCACCTTAAGTCTTGGTGTTCATGTGTGTTTCTTATGTGTGTTGGTTTATTCTATTTTTACTGCACTGTTTAATAATTTACCGATTCACTAACTAAATATCAATACATGATAAATTGACTAAATCACAAGTTCTCTAGGTATACGCTAGTTTCTCTAATCATAGTAGTGTGTACACGCTAGTTCACTTTACAAAAGTAGCATATATAAATCTATTTGGGAAATGAAAATTATTGAACTAATAATACTGATTCCCCCCCCCCCCCCCCAGTATTATTTCCAACAATTGGTATCAGAGAAGGTCCTTCAGAAGATGCTTGACTTCTTGAAGGAAGATCTTTCAATATGAATAATAACGAAGGCATGGGATCTATTAGACCACAAATATTCAATGGGAGCAACTTGGTATATTGGAAAATAATAACAAGAGCCTATCTACAATCTCTTGGAGTCGATGTTTGGGAAATTGTGGAAGGAGGATATCAATTTCCAGCAGCAATTCTTAAAGACTCTACAGGTAAGAAGTCATACGAAACCAATGCCAAAGCTGTCAATGCCTTATTGGGAAGTCTACCAGAATCAGAATTTGTCAAAGTCATGCAACTCAAGATAGCCAAAGAGATATGGGACAAAATCATTCAGAGCTATAAAGGAGACTCTCAGGTAAAACGTGTTAAGATTCAAACTCTCAGAATTCAATATGAAACTCTTAAGATGCATAGTGATTAGAGTGTTGCTAGTTACTTTTTACGTATAGATGAGATTGTTAATTGTATGAAGAATTTGGATGAAGAGATAAAGGAAGCTACTTTAGTTGAGAAAAACTTGAGATCTTTGTCTTCAAAATTTGAGTCAAAAGTGTCTTCCATAGAAGAAAAACAGGGTCTTCAAACTATTACTATGACTCAACTCCATGGAATGCTAACTATCTTTGAAATGAGAAAAGGAGGTCCATCAAATATGAGAGAAGCCACTTTTAAAGCATCAACAAAGGGAAAAGAAAAGGAAGAGCAGAATGAATCAGGACACATTTAAGAAGAAGAAGATGAGGTAAATTTTGTGAAGAAGCTTCAACGGGGTTCAGAAATATTTAGAGTTAAGCTACCTTTCAAATCCTTTGCTTGTGGTAGAGGTGGCCATTATGCTGCCAAATGTCCTCATAAAGATAAATATGAAAAAGGAAAGGAATATGCAAAAGGAAATAGAAAAAAGGTTGTGAATAGAAGGAGTTACTATGCGCATGAAGATAGTGATGGGTTATCCAATAGTGATGAAGATGAAACTGAAAAATATTATAGACTACTCATGGCTTATGACAATGATGATTTTTTGGATGCCTTAGAAGAGGAAGAATTCCTTGAAAAAATCACTAAACTCAAAAAATTTTAGAAGAAAAGAACATGATCATAGATATGTTGACACACTAGAGAAAAACACAATGAAAATCTAGAATGTGAAATTGTGGGTCTAAGAAAAGAATTTGAGAAGACAAAATCTATTAATATTAGATTTGCTAAAGGATCTAAAACTTTAAATGAAATCATCAAATTTCAACGTTCTCCTCTGATAAAGATAGGTATTGGATATACTTAAGAATCATCTCAATCACGGAAGTTGCCAACCTCCACTAGAATCTATCTTGATGTAGCAAAGACCAGTGAACGGTATGTCAATCATCAGCAAATGCCTAAAATTACTCATCAGGTAAATCAAACCCAATTCACTCCAAGGATAAATAGCAGTAGGAGCTTCAACCAATAGGTAAACAATGCCAAAAGATTCTATGATTGAGAAACTTCTTTAGTGGGGAATGTTTTTCATGTCATAACTTTGGGCATAAGGCTGCTCAATGTGTTGCTTACAAAACCATCATGACTAGAGAAGTAAGATATCAAAGGAGTGTAACAGGAATCAAGAAAAGTTCCTATAATAACTTTTCTCCTCTTGAAAATGAAGAATAATGTTCGATTTGTAACAACTTTGATCATGAAGAATCTGAATGCAGGAGAAAAATTTGGCAATCACTTCAAAAGGAGGAAACATCATTATATCCCAAGATATGGAGAAATAAGGAATCTCAATAAGAAAGATGTGGCATAGCTCTGTATGTAGAAGGACAAGATAATCAGTGGTACATCGACAATGGATGCTCCAAACACATGACAAGTGATAAAGAGAAACTTCATTCATATAATGCTTTAGAAAATGAAAAGAATGTCTCATTTGGAAATGACACTCCAGTTGTCATTAAAGGTAAAGTTTCTATCTTCTTGAAAGAAAAGTTTAAAGATGGAAATGTCATGTATGTAGATGGTTTAAAGCATAACCTTTTGAGTGTCAATCAAATGTGTGATCAAGGAAATGATGTTGTGTTTCGATCAAATGTGTGTGTGGTACGTGAGCTTGATACATGAAAGACCATGATCAAAGGTACAAGAACTCCAAACAACTTATACATACTCAAAGGAGGACAAAAAAAATGCTATCTAAGCAAAACATATGAAAACTTACTATGGCATTGAAGATTGGGACATCTAAGATTTTCTCAAATAAGGAAAGCATGCAGGCTCAAGGCAATTCATGATCTTCTAGATATCAGCATCCCAGAAAATACCATATGCAAACCATGTCTGGTTGGTAAGAACACCAGAGTTCACTTCAATGAAAAAGAAGGATCAGCAAGTAAGCCTCTTGAACTCATCCATACTGATTTATGTGGACAAACAAGGAAAAAGTCACCTCGTGGAGAAGAATACTTTATTTTATTTTTTGATGATTTTTCTAGGATGTGTTGGATAGGTCTACTAAAGAATAAAGGTGAAGCATTTTAAAAGTTTAAAGCCTTCAAAGTTTTAGTTGAAAATGAATCAGATCGAAAAATCAAATGTCTCAGTTTTGATCGAGGGGGAGAATTCATATCAGATGAATTCTTCGACTTTTGTGAAGAACATGGAATAAAGAGGTAATTCTTCATCACAAGAACTCCTCTAAAAAATGGCATGGTGGAAAGAATGAACAGAACAGTTCATCAAATGGTTCGAGCAATGCTTGATGAATCTAGAACTCCTGCAACCTTCTAGGGTGAAGTTGTATTTTTTGTTGTGACTATTCTCAACAAAGCGAATGTTTGGGTAAATAGCAATAAAACTCCATATGAAATTTTGTATGGTAAGCTTCCTACTATAAAACACTTTAGAGTATTTGGAGGCAAATGTTTCATCAAAAGGACTGATGAAAAACTTGGTAAGTTCGAACTCAGAGTAGACGAAGGAATTGAAGTAAAGGATACAAATGTTATAATAAAAGACTTTGGAAAATTGTTGAAATCATTGATGTTGTAATTGATGAAGCATGCAGAAATTTGGAACAAATGAAATCAACAGAGGAATATGACAATGAGGAAGATGGGGAATGATTTGTTGTTACCGGGAATAGTGTCCACTCGGAGCTGCTATTCCCACTAAGACTGGTAGCTATCTTAGAAACAAACAAGTAAGTCTACTTTTGCTTTCCTTTATGAAAATAGATAAAAGTGGAACAAAGGACACCAACCTTAGTCTTGCGCTTGGTTTCCTTGCTTGATTTCTCTCCTTCCTGATAGATCTTTGCCGCTTCTTCTTCGTCTGCCCAACTTCAAAAAGCACATTTGGAATCAAAGCAGCATACTACTATCAAAGAACAGAGATCTATATTCATAAATAACACAGGACCAGATATGTGTTAACCATACAAATGAATATACAATCAAACATACAAGAATATGGAGGAAAACTTGAATAGCTTTATTAATATCGAGAAAAGCAGGAGGATTACAACCATATGTTCTGACCCAGCATCATCCTCCAGCAAGAAATCCCTTATTCACCTCAATTAAAGCTTAGATCACCCAACACTATGAAGTTACACCATAAAACCAACATCACTTCTCTACAAGATACAAGATTCCAGCCTCTGGATCTCTGTGATGAGGGATCCATATATAGATGATTGTAGGGGGTGAGTCATCTTCTGGGGTTTTGATTAGTCTCCTCTCTCTAATAGTTCTTGATTCCACTTGGAGACTGATGATCTCTTACTCATCCCTGGTCGAAAACAGAGAGGCAAGTGTCAGAGGGGAAGCTTCTGGAAGATTCCATGATCTTCCACCTCGCAAATTGTCCCTGCCATTTGTCCATTCCCAACCATCGCACCTACATAGGGGCCATTCAGTAAGCATCGCACCCTTTACACAGGGAAGGTGATATGCATCGCACCCTCTACACAGGGAAGGTGATATGCATCGCACCCTCTACACTGGGTATTCAGTATGGTCTAGTTTCGACCATTTCTGAGTAGTTTTTAGTGGAGAACTTTTGGGAGATGATGTAATCGGCTGACCTTGTTCCTTTAGGTAGTGAAGCAAAAATTTTAGGGACTTAGGAGCCCTTATTTTATGGACATTTATGATTGGGGTTGCAGTGCCCAAAAATGTCTATAACAGTTGCCCCGTAAAGCATGAGGTTGTTAATCTTTTGATGTTGGGTGAAATGCTTTACCATGAGGATCCAAAGTTTTTTCGAGCTGGGAGGCGACCTATAATAAGATACAATACAATACATTATCTTGAAAACATTTTTCATGATCTAGCTGAGGCGGGCATTCCCATGCTCAGCTTTATAAATTCATTTTCATGTACATAGGACAGACAATCATCTGTGTGGCAAACTGATGATTCCGACTCATCGTCCTTTGTTTTGGATGATCATCTGTTCGGAAATGATGTACATTTGATGTCTTTATATTCCTGAATATATCATAGCCCAGATGGATGAAACTAGATTCAGGGTCTTCAAAACTCATCCAATCTTCACTCAGAGTACAAGTCGATCCATGTGAAAAATGTTCTGGAGTCGAACATGGAAAGACATCATCTGATTACCAGCCAATGATGTAAGTTGTTAACGGGCACGAGAGGAATCACCAATAATGACAATGACCCTCAAGGTACTGCAGTACAATTCACGTGGTGTGAAAAGGGACTTGGCGTCGAACACCACGCAAAATCTCTTGGTCAAACGCTATTAATGTAAACCTGTTGCCGAAAGTGAGAAACTTGCCATTGAGGCATGCAAGCTTCAAAGTACTGAAACGATTGTTCCTAGGTCGACTTCTTGGATAATGAGCTGATGTCAACAAGAAGTGACCCATCGTAGGAGGGCCTTAATGAATCCCACATCTATGACACGGAATGAAGAAAATTATTTTGGAGGTGAAAACAATATGATGATACAGTGTTCAGGATGGTCGTCATGAAAGAATGGAGCGTGAATGTATTGCAATGGTTGAGACACAGGCGAATTTTCTGAATGACTTCTCTTGAACATATCGGCAACACTAACAATGGATTGGTAGCATTAACCCCAAAGATGGTTAGTGTGACGGACCAATGGTGATATGACCAGTGATCGGAACAACCCAACTTGTCTTGGATGCGAAAGGAAAGTGTCATGCTCAAGAGCGACTTGCTACCAATAAAGCTTTTTCAAGTTTTCTTCCCAATTTTCCCCAGTCATTGCTAACTAGTACCTCTTTATTTTTGTCAAGCTTGAGGAGGATAACATATGCTTGCTCTATAATCTGCCCTTCGGGTGAACCT
>APFE030309377.1:78127-110769 GCA_000404065.3 Pinus taeda
TCCTTTAGGTAGTGAAGCAACACTTTTAGGGACTTAGGAGCCCTCAGTTTATGGACATTTATGATTGGGGTTGCAGTGCCCAAAAATGTCTATAACAGTTGCCCCCTAAAGCATGAGGTCGTTAATATTTTGATGTCGGGTGAAATTCTTTACCATGAGGATCCGAACAAAGCCACAAAGAAGGATCATTTTCCTCTACCCTTCATTGACCAAGTGCTAGATGGACTGGCAGGGAAGAAGTTCTTTTCTTTCCTAGATGGATTCAGTGGGTACAACCAAATCCAAATATGCCTAGAATATCAGGATAAAACCACCTTCACCTGTCCTTGGGGTACTTTTGCCTATCGAGTCCTTCCTTTTGGCTTATCCAATGCTCCTGCCACTTTCCAGAGAGAAGTCTTGAGTATTTTTATTGAATTAGTACATGATGCTGTAGAGATCTATATGGATGATTCTACACCTTATGGCTATGATTTTCAAGAATCCCTAACTAACCTAGGCAAAGTATTACACAAATGAATTGAGATGATCCTATCTCTCAATCCAGAAAAATGTAAATTCTTAATGACTGGAGGGATTGTGTTAGGTCATTCCATATCTTAGCAAGGATTGCCGGTGGACCCAAACAAAATAGTCATCATCCAAAGGGTCCCACCTCCACAAAAGCAAAGAGATGTCAGGATTTTCTTAGGGATAGCTAGATACTACAGAAGGTTCATAAAAAAAAGTCAGCGAATTGGCCTCTCCTTTGTTTGGGTTGTTGGCTAGAGATTCTGAATTTATATGGTCAAAGAGTTATGAAGAGGCCTTACACATTCTAAAGGGGAATTTAACCACTACACCAATTCTCATAGGCCCAAACTGGTCCCTCCCTTTTCATATTCATGTTGATGCCTCACACAATGCCATAGGAGCCTCCTTAGGTTAGGTAGAGGAGAAATTTCCCTACGCCATCTATTTTACCAGTGAAAACCTATCAATGGCTGAGTTAAATTATATTGTGACCGAAAATGAACTCCTGGCTTTTGTGTATTCATTAAATAAGTTTAGGCATTACATTATAAGCTATCAGACATTTGTGCATATTGATCATGCTACAATTAAATATTTAATGAACAAACTAGATGTAAATACTAGAATCATAAGATGGTTACTTTTATTACAGCAATTTGATCTAACTATTGTTGATAAGCCTGGTAAGGAGAATTATTTTGCTGACTTTCTATCTAGGATGAATCTTCCTGTAGGTGAAGAAGGAATGGTGGATGATCAGTTACTAGAGGAGAATTTGTTCACTATTTCAGTGGTCTCCCCATGGTTTGCTAATATAGGAAACTATTTGGTATCAGCATAGTTCCCACCAAACCTACCATCCAGAGAAAAGAGCAAGATAATCAGGAAAAGTGCACCCTTCACCTGGATTGTGGGAAATCTGTTCAAACTTGGCCCAAATCAAATCTTGAGAAGGTGTGTTAGGGAAGAGGAAGTTTCTGACATCCTTCTAACCTGTCATAATGGGCCTTGTGGAGGTCACTTTGCAGTAAAGAGGACAACATTCAAAGTGCTGGAAGTAGGCTATTATTGGCCTACTCTTCATCAGGATGTGAAAAAGTACATTAGTCAGTGTGATCGGTGCTAGAGGATGGGAAATCCTACTCCAAGAGATGAAATGCCCCTACAACCTCAAGTGACTTTCAAGCCATTTGACAAGTGGGGCATGGAATTCATTGGGCCTATCAATCCTCCTTCACAGCAAAAACAACACATTATTGTGTGCACTAATGACTTGACTAAGTGGGTTGAAACCAAGGAAATTAAGGCAGAAACAGAAGAGAAGGTGGTTGAGTTCCTAAGGGAGAATATATTCTACAAATTTGGGTACCCTAGAGAGCTAGTCACAGACCAAGGCAGCCAATTTACCTCCAGCATGATTGAAGAACTACCCAAGCATCACAAAATCAAGCATAGGACCTCCATTGCTTATCATCCACAAGCTAATGGGCAAGTGGAGGTGGCCAACAGAGCACTGGAGAACATCCTAACCAAGGTAGTGAACAACAGCAGAAAGGATTGGGCAGAAAGACTAGTTGAGGCCACCTAGGCCTATAATATGACATGGAAGACCACCACTAGATTTACACCCTCTGATCTAGTCTATGGGAAAAAGGCTTTGTTGTCCATTGGATTTGAATATAATACATTGAGGATGACAGCCCAACTAGATTTGGATCTCAGTCATGCACAGAAAGAAATATTGTTCAATTTGAATGGCTTGGATGAATTCAGAATGCAGACCCTCCTCCATACAGAGATAGTTCAGCTTCAGAGGAAAATCTGGCATGACAAGCATATTAAGGAGAAGCAATTTCAAGAAGGAGACTAGGCATTGCTATATGACTCCAGGTATAAATAATTCAAGGGAAATCTAAGGACAAAATAGCTCGGACCTTATGTGATGGAAAGATGCCATGACAATGGTTCAATGCAGATCAAAACTATAGATGAAGAAGCCATTCCATTACTAGTTAATGGACACATATTGAAAATGTACAAGAAACCTTTATCTAAACAAGAGTTCATTGACAGTATCAATAAGACAGTGATGATGGTGGAGCATGTTTCGACTCCTCCCTAATCAAGTCATTGAAAAAGAAAGAAAACAGTATAAGGATTTAGGTGAAAACCTCCATGAGGCGCCTGAGTCCCATCTTTGGGTTGAAAACCTCCATGAGTGATCCAAAATGGATCTAGAATAGACTTATAAGTCTAAAGTGTTCCTCATAGAGGAAAATGAAATTCCAAGGATGCTCTTGGAAATAGTCCCATTGCATATATCTTCTCGTTCTGAATCTACTACAACTTGAATGGACCAAAATGGACTTCGGATGATGAAGTTATCACAGAAAGAAGGTTTCCTTTGTCCTTTGAAAAGGAGGCAAATTCTTATGAAAATGGGCTTAAGGCTAATAAGCATTCCTTAAGGAAATCACATCGGGGAAAAGAAAAGGAGCGGATACCAAGCCGAAGGATGTAGCGATATGCAATTGTGATTATCGCATCGCAATATCACATCGCACATAACCCAAGGGGAAGGACCATAGCATCGCAAAGAGTCGATCCGATAGCAGATAGCTGATGCGCCAATGGGCCGATGCGCTGATAACTGATGGGGCGCCGATTAGAGTGATCAGAGATCGGCGATTGGTGACCCCTGATACCAGGGCCAATGCACTGTGATATGTTGATATGCGATCAGCGATTGTGCCAATATGTGACAGTGTCGCCGATGGGATATGCGATGTGCAATATCGGCGATTGGCATATCGATGTAGTCGAAGGGAAGACCCCGGGGCCACTGCAATTGCAATAAGCGATAAAGGGGCGGACCCAATGGAGTTTATAAGCATGATTTCATAATATTTGAAATCCAGAAATTCATATTTTCAATGTATTTCCTGTGTAAATGGGTTTTTGTCCATTTCTTCATGTGACTTGCGACTTGCGATAGCTGAACCCGATGAGGTTTATAAATGCATCCCTATAAATTTTGAGTTCCAATATAAAAATATTTGTCAAGATTTTCTGTGTATTAGCGCATTTCCGTATAAAAACTGAAATACAAAGGAAATAACCGGAAGCAATAAATCTAGACCCGAAAGATTTATAGATGTGGCTTTATGTTATTAGAGTTCCATGGTAAGCAGAATTTCGGGCGGACCTCGAGTGTTAAGTGGTATTGGACAGGCTTTGCTCGATCCCATACACTGGCCAACATGTGGCATGGCACAGGAGAGAGAAAATTGTCTTTTCAGGTGGGTAATGTTCGTGCACATAAGCCACCCGAAATGGATGTCAGTCGTTGGATCGGAGATCAGGCAGATCAACGGTGTGAAATACAAAGGGGCTTGCAATAGCCATAAAAGGTATACCCGATAGGATTATAGGGTGGATTCAATATTATTTGAAGTCCGATAGAAAGTGCTTTGTTGGATTTTTCAGTGTATTCCATGTATTTCTATATGTAAATAGAGAAGAGCGTTTCTGGGATTTCACCCACACCAGTGGTCCTTTCAGTTACAAACAGATGGCCACCATACCTTTAGCATTTTACAATGATTGTTAACACTCGAAAGGGAGATGAACAGATAGGGACCAGGAGCCAAAAAGCCCAAGAAAGGAATGCGTTATACACAGAGAGCCATAGAGTCAGATGGCTAGATGCAGAGCCACAGAGCCAGTGAGCTAGAGGGCTAGTCAAAGAGATAAAGAGTTGTAAGGGAATGATTCCTCATGATGAGAGATAGAGGAACGCTTGGGGGATCCACAGAGTAGGAGGATTCCACAAAAACATAGAGAGCACAATTGACAAGGGAAGCACGCAGAGGCTGAGAGATAACACAGAGAGCTAAGGGACAGAGCTGAAAGCCACAAGGCCATGGAGCCAGATAGCTCAATAAAGCTAGAGAAGCCACTAGAGATTGGGGTGATGGCAAAGGGGTGATTCCTAAGGAGTTGAGTGCAGTAAATTTGCAAAGCCAAAGATTCGCAGAGCCAGAGTGCTCAAAGCAGACTTCTAAGAGTCGTGATGTTGTCGTGAAGCTGCAAAACAACAAAGAGGTCAAAATGATCAAGTTGTTGCTAGTGTTCAGAGTGTGCTGAAGATAGAAGAAGGAATTTCAGAGACAGTGAGAGAATTCTGAGGGAGTTAGTGCAACCTAGAGCAAGATCGCTTAGAGCGTTGATTGAAGGAATCTAGTCCAGAGAAGCCTAGATCTGTCTGCAGAAGTATGGACAGCCAGCGGGATAAGATGGTATTCTAAGCCCATTGTTTCTGTGTAAACCAATGGAGTTGAGTGTGGAGCCTGTAAAATAATTAATGCCATAATCCCAGAGAGATTAGTTGAGTTGACTAGAGCTCAAGGACATGTAACCCAAGAGGTTTGGGTGAACTCCATATTATATTTTGTTGTTATGTGTGTTTATTTATTTGTTGCTTTACTTACTGTCACATGTATTTAAATATCAACATAAACAACAGAACTTAAAGCACTTAATAGTTAAAGGAAAACTAAAAGCATACACCTATCTTCAAGCACTTTTTAATTTCGCAATTGGTTAATCATAAGGTCTTGGGAATATTTAAGCTTTGGAGTGGGAGAGGTTCTTGTAAGCTTGACAAGAAGCTTTTTAGTGCCCCATTTTAGATCAGGTGGTATCAGAGCTTAAGTTTGATTAACCCCACCTTCAAAGAAGGTGATACCAACGCTGGTTATACCAGAGCAAGTGGTATCAGATCAGAATGCTTGATTGATAGAGCAAAGATTGCTTGTCTGAAAGGTGTTTAAACAGACAGAGGTTGATTGTATGCTTGTTTGAAAACTATCTATTGTTTGAGTTTCCAGAGGTGAAGGGAAAGCTATTGTTAGCTGAGTCTAGGAGAGGACAAGAAGGAAGAAGGGCTGAAGGCATTCTTCTCATCGCAAAGTACCTCAAGGAAATCCTTGAAGCACAAGAGGTTTGTTGCAAAAGGTTGCTTGAATAAGCTCTTTGTTAGTCTTGTTTGAAGTTCTTTTGTTCATTGGCATAATGACAAATTCTACAAGTGAGTCCTCAAAATCTTCTTTCTCCACAAGATTCTTTGATGAAGACATGAAGCAAGACTTGTTCATCATGGTGGACAAGGTGAGAGAAATGTATGAGGATGGAAGGAAGAGTAGCATACTTAGAGAGCAGTTGAATTCCATGGAGGAAGAGAAGCAATTGCTTTCTAAAAAATTGTAGGAAATGGAGAGGAGACTTCATGTTGAAAATATAAACCTGAAAGGGATGCATGAGTTGAAGACACAGCTCCTTGTTTCCAAAGAAGCCTTAGTCAAGTATCACCTTGAAGAAGAGGTAAACAATTCTTGTTTTTCTTGAAATTCTTATAAGAATGTTTATATTGGTTCTTTTGAAAAACATACCAGAGACATAGGTTCCAAGTTAATGTCCAAGATGGGCTATGAAGGAAAAGACTTGGGTAAAAATGCACAAGGTATTGTTGAGCCAATAATGGTTGAGGAAAGGCCTAAGTATTTGGGTTTTGGCTATGGACAAGCTTATGGAGAAAGTTACAAGGCTACCATGAAGACCATTGAAATAGCTCCAAGAAGGAGTTTCATTCAGGTCTTCTACCTCAAGATTGTGAAGATTGTATTCTTGGCGAATGCAATGGTGTGAAGCATACCTTGCAAAAAGGAGGTGTATATCAGCATACACTTGAACCAGAGAGTTGTGGAAACTCTGACAGCCTTGAAAAGATTGATGGTGTTCCAAATGGAGCTACTTCTTCATTCAATTCACCTCCTAAAGAAGGAAATAAAGGTGAAAGAGAAAGGTATAAATCTAGTTCTCATCATATTCCTTTTGATTACATTCAGCATGGTAAATTTCCATATAAGTATGGGAAAGGAATTGCATGTTCCTTTTGTGGTTTGGATAACCATCATGTTTCTAGATGTTGGAAGAGAATGGCCAAATACATGAATCTTTTGAAGGAAAGGAAGCAGGAAGCCAAAGGACCATTGGACAAGGCAAATCATGCTGTCAAGAGGATGCACATGTGTTTCACTTACTACCATAAGCAAGGACACATTACTGAAAAGTGTTGGACTCTGAATCCAACAATGCTTCCACGAAACTTGAAGAAGGTTGAAAGAGAAAATGGCAAGAATGGAGAGGAAGTTTCCATGAATGATGTGTTTCAGGATGATTCACATGTTGATGTTGATGTGCAAACAAAGGAAGTACCTTTGAAGTGGATTGGTAAGAAATGGTTAGAGTTCTTATCCAATTAAAAATTGCATGTCTTTTGATTTGATGCATCTGTTTGCACTTCTTTGTTAATGGAATGCAAGTTGCAGGGTTTTACCAAGAAGGTGAATGGAAAAAGTTGAGTAGGAGACTCACTTTGTTGCTGAAACATTATGTTCATTTCAGTTTCGAAAGTACAGTGTACTTAAGCGAAAGTTGAAGGATGAAATGCTTGCATAAGCATGATGTGCATGAACACAGGGATGTTCATGTTTCCTTGTATTTTAACATGTATGTGTAATTAACTTGCAAGGTTGATTGCTTTGTTGTAAACGTGCATGTAATATTGACTTGAGAAAAGTTGATTTGGTCTCCAAGATGGAGATAATGATGAAGTGTTTCATCTTTGAAAAAGCATGTATAAAAGATGTAAAGACATGCTAGACTTGAAGGGTCATTTGTATTAAAAGCATGTTTTGTGGGCTTGTTATCTAGTCCATCATTTGTATGCAGATGTAAAGACATGGAGGTGTTCACAAGATGTGAAATCTGTTTCTTTTTTTGAAGTAGGAGTTTAGGTCATCCAGTTGTTGTCTGTATTTTTGTTGTTGTTAACAGTTGTTGTTGACAGCATGTAAAACAGGTACGAATGAAATCTTTTGTGAAGTAGATGTAACTTCACATTTGTTTGAGCCACCTTGGATCAATGATCAAAGAATAGAAGTCCAAACTACCTTCTATGATCTTCTCAGTAGGAGTTCTGTAGGAAGTCAAGGAGGAAAACAATTCTTCCCAAGAGGACCAGCACATCCAGGAAGGACAGAGGTCAAAGGCTTTGGTTCAGAGGCACTATTCAAGGCAAGTGTATGGAGTCTAAAAGAAGAGGGTGTTATTACTCTTATTTATTGTTCAAATTAGTATGTCAGCCTTTTGGAGACTAAAAGTTCTTTTAGTGGGAAGGTGTGATCCAAAATGGATCTACAATAGACTTCTAGGTCTAAAGTGTTCCTCACAGAGGAAAATGAAAGTCTAAGGATGCTTTTGTAAACAGTCCCATTTTATAGATCTTCTCGTTCTGAATCCATTGCAACTTGAATGGACCAAAATGGACTTCGGATGATGAAGTTATTGCAGAAAGAAGGTTGCCTTTGTCCTTTGAAAAGGAGGCAAATTCTTATGAAAATGGGCTTATGGCTTATATGTGTTCCTTAAGGAAATAGCATCGGGGAAAAGAAAAGGAGTGGACAACAAGCTGAAGGACGCATCGATATGCGATTGCAATTATCGCATCGCACATAACCTAAGGGGAAGGACTGTAGCATTGCGAAGGGCCGATCTGATAGCCAATATTCGATGTGTCGATGGCCGATGAGGCGCCGATCGGAGTGATCAAAGATCGACGATCGTTAAACCCCCGATACCAAGGCTAATGCACTATGATATGTTGATATGCGATCAACGATGGCATCGATATGCGACAGTGCCACTAATTCGATATGCGATGTGCGATATCAGTGATCAGCGAATCGGCAGATCAGCATAGTCAAAGGGAAGACCCCGGGGCCACTGCAATTGTGATAAGTGATAAAGGGGCGGACCCAATGGAGTTTATAAGTGCGATTTCATAATATTTGAATCGAAATTTGAATTTCAATGTATTTCCTATGTAAATGGGTTTTTGGCCATTTCGCCATGTGACTTGTGACTTGCGATAGCCGGACCCGACGGGGTTTATAAATGTAGCCCTATAAATTTTGAGTTCCGATATAAAAATGTTTGTCAGACTTTTATATGTATTAGCACATTTCCATATAAAAATTGAAATACAAAAGGAAATGACCCAAATTGATAAAGCCAGACCCGAAAGATCTATAGATGCAGCTTTATATTATTAGAGTTCAGTGGTAAGTGGGATTTCGGGCGGACCTCATGCGATAAGTTGTATTGGACGAGCTCTACCCGATCCCATACACTGGCCAACACGTGGCATGGCGCAGGAGAGAGAAAACCACCTTTTCAAGCGGGTAATCTTTGTGCACATAAGCCACCCAAAATGGATGTCAGTCATTGGATTGGAGATCAGGCAGATCAACAATGTGAAATACAAAGGGGCTTGCGACAACCATAAAAGGTGGACACGATAAGATTATAGGGCGGATTCAATATTATTTGAAGTCCGATAGAAAGCGTTTTGTTGGATTTTTCAGTGTATTCTGTTTATTTCTCTATGTAAATAGAGAAGAGTGTTTATGGGATTTCACCCGCATCTGTGGTCCTTTCTGTTACAAACAGATGGCCACCATACCTTTAGCGTTTTACAATGATTGTTTAATGCTCGAAAGGGAGATGAACAGACAGGGACCAGGAGCCAGAAAGCCAGAGAAAGGAATGTGTTATACGCAGAGAGACACAGAGCTACAAAGCCAGAGGGCCAGTCGAAGAGCTGAAGAGCCACAAGGGAATGATTCCTCATGATGAGAGACATAGGAACGGCTGGGGGATCTGCAGAGTCGGAGGATTCCACAAAAACACAGAGAGCACAATTGACAAGGGAAGTGCGCAAAGGCTGAGAGATAACACAGAGAGCTAAGGGACAGAGCCGAGAGCCACAAGGTTGTAGAGCTAGATACCTTGAGAAAGCCAGAGAATCCACCAGAGGTTGGGGTGATGGAAAAGGGGTGATTCCTTAGGAGCTGAATGCAGAAGAGTTGCAAAGCCAGAGAGCCAGAGAGCTCAAAGCAGACTTCTAAGAGTTGTGATGCTATAGTGAAGCTGCAAAACATCAAAGAGGTCAAAATGATCAAGTTGTTAATGGTGTTAAGAGCGTGCTAAAGATAGAAGAAGGAATTCCAAATACAGTGAGAGAATTCTGAGGGAGTTGGTGCAAGCTAGAGCAAGATCGCTCATAGCGTTAATTGAAGGAATCTAGTCCAGAGAAGCCTAGATTTGTCTACAGAAGTATGGACAGCTAGTGGGATAAGATGGTATTCTAAGCCCATTATTTCTATGTAAACCAATAGAGTTGAGTGTGGAGCTTGTAAAAGAGTTGATGCCATAATCCCAGAGAGCCTAGTTGAGTTGATTAGAGCTCAAGGAGAGGTAGCCCAAGAAGTTTGGGTGAACTTCATATTATATTGTTATTATGTGCATTTGTTTATTTACTGCTTTACTTACTGTCACATGTATTTAAATATCAGCATAAGCAACAAAACTTAAAGCACTTAACAGTTAAATGAAAACTAAAAGCATACACCTATTTTCAAGCACTTTTTAATTCTGCAATTGGTTAATCATAAGGTCTTGGGAATATTTAAGCTTTGGAGTGGGAGAGGTTCTTGTAAGCTTGACAAGAAGCCTTTTAGTGCCCCATTTCAGATCAATGAGGTGGCCCAAGGATGAGAAAAATGGAAAGAAAAAGAAGATCCCTCAGTGACAACCTTCCTTGAGGCACCCAGGGCAAATCTCTAGGGTGAAAACCTCTCTGAGGCAGCTAGGTGTGTTTTTTTATTTTTAATATAATAATAAGAGAAAAAAAACATAATTATTACTTGCAGGAGGATGAGAAAGACAATCAGGGAGCAAAAGAAGATCCAAAGGGAGCCCTACTTCACATATGTTCATCTCCTCCACTCCTTACCATGCATCCCTCCATAAATTCCATTGTTTTTCACTTCATTGCTCCAAGTCAGGTGAAAATTGTGTTTTCTATAGGATCCCCTGATTGGTAGATTGGTTAGATCCCCAAAATTCATTCTAGACATGATCTAACCCCTCACCTCATCCATTACCATCATCCCTGCATCCACACACACTCTTACTCCCTCTTTCCATTCAGCAGCATCAGATCTACAGTCACAGACACCATCCGCAAATAGCAGAGGAGGAAGAAATATGACCATATAGCAATAGCAACAACATCATATCTGTAGTTAAGAAACCATTAGCACACAACAGAGGAGGAAGAAAAATGACCATCAGCAGCACCTCTGATATTTGACAACTGCAACGTGGCATTAAGGCCACAAGTAAGTATCCTACTCACTCACACATATGCATCATTTAATCAACAGTGTAAAGGTTAAGAGGTAGTTGATTTGTAAGTAAAAGGGTGGCCAGGTTCCTCTAGAAAGCTAGTTGAATACATACACAAGAAACTCTGTCTTTTTTTTTCAAAGAATTTGCTTATTTCCTCCTCAAGCCTCACAAGAAAGATGCTCATCAAGTATATCTCATGTGAGGGTAGATACAATGTTGTTTATGGCTACCATTTTAGAGAGCTTGAAGAATTAAGATTTGGGGTAGAAACACCATTTCACCAAAGACTCAACATACCCTATTTTCTTATGCAATCACTCATGGACTCCAGCAGCAAAGAAAAGATAGGAAATTCCCAATAGTTAGTTCACCATGGGTTGACCAGAATCCTCATTGAGGATTCCCTCCAAAACCTCAAGATCCCTATAACATGGTCAGTCTTCTGAGACTTACCAGCATAGGATAACATCGAAACCCTCATCTATGATGTTAGTCCTTCTATCAGTAAGGAGGAGGCAAAACAACAAGAAGAAGATACAGAGCTAGATGGGGATGAGATGGATGAAGAAGGAACTAATACAAAGGATGATGCTGAAACAAAAGAGAAAGAAGACATTTCACAAAGGAGGAAGCAAAGCAAGGAACTGATAGAGATGAGAAAGAAAAAATAGAGAGGAAGAAGGCTTTGAAAGAGTGTGGGAAGAACAAAAGGAGGAGTCACCTAGGGTGTCTCTAGAGGTCCTGAGTAGAATGCAGTAGTTGTCGTCACTGCTCTCAGCACACCAATCAAGAAAAAAAGGAAAAGAAGGAGGCAAACCCCTCTACATTTGAGAACAAGAAAGAGCAGCAAGAAACAAAAGAGCTAAGTGGTTTCAAGGACAGAGAAGCAACTGAACAATAAAATCCCATGGCCCTAATCAGCGCCCATAATCTAATTGTAAATAATCCTAAGCTGGCACCTCGATATCTTGCTGCTCAAGGGAAAGCAATTTCACATTTTAAGGACACATTTAGGCTGCCAAGAAATGATAATATACATTCTTGCATAAGGAGATGTAAAACACTGCCACATAGCTTGAAGATTAGAGAATATCAACGGGAAGAAGT
This sequence comes from Pinus taeda, assembly GCA_000404065.3. NCBI lineage: Eukaryota > Viridiplantae > Streptophyta > Pinopsida > Pinales > Pinaceae > Pinus > Pinus taeda. The sequence goes on from APFE030309377.1 coordinate 90,062, forward strand.
AGAAAGGAAAGCAAGCTTTTATAAACAAGAAGTAGAGACCACAACAGAAGCATGAGATGTCAGAGAGGCTACCAAAGCCACTAAGTTGCTCAGACGATGAGCAACACTTTCAGTAGGGGGTGATGATGAGCCTCATCATTGAGTAATTATATGGGCCTTAATTGACCTTAATTCACCTCCTAGCTTAGCCAAACCAAATTTTCTCACAACTTATTGCATACTTTTGATTATATTTTGTTTATGTGATGAGTAGAGTTGGATATTTTGCTTTGTGGTCTAATGTGCATGTAATGCAGGAATAAAGGATAAAATAAAGGAAAATGCAGGGATAAAAGATAAAATCAAGGAGCTATGGTAAAGACCTTGGTAAAAACTCAAATGGCACAAGGGAGAGGAATTACAGGAGGTAAATCCTCCTCATTTACTACCCCTCCATTCGAATATCCCTCCATCAACTGAAAGTATAAACAACCCCCCTTCTAAAAGGCAGCCAAGCAAGTGAAGGTGCAAACAACCAAATCAGGAGTACTAGAAGGAAACCAAGCAAGTGAGAGTATAAAACAAGCCCAATCATGTGTACTAGAAGGCAGCCAATCAAGTGAAAGTACAAGTTTATCTTGAGTTGGAAGCCAAGCCTCCCTACTAGAAGGAAACCGAGCTAGTGAAAGGGAAAGCACAAGTTTATCATTGAATTGGGAGTTGTGCCTCCCTAATTTTGAAAGAAGTCATTGGAGACTTTAGATGTATAAGTAGAGAGGCTTAGGACCTCAGTTCTTTTAGTTACCAAGAGTGAGCAAGAATTCAAACTTCTCACTATAGAACTCTACTTTGTTTTCAAGTTGCAAGTTTTGTAACAATTTTTTATTTATAATGAAGATGAGTTTTGTTTTGAGCTAGCATTGAGTTAACTCAAATAAACGAAATATAAGCATGATCAACATACCTCAGTGAAGTTCAGGGGAGGCGATCTTGTCTACAAAATCAATCCAAATTAACATAACATATGTATATATAATAAAATCAACATATGGATCATCTCAACATCAACATCATCAACTTCTACATGATGACACTACACAGTGACCATCACAATGCATGCATATAAAACACATGTACAACTAACATGCATGCATGACAAACACATTATGCCCATCTAGTCTAAGTGTTGAACTTGGGAGATCTGATACCAAAATGTAACCCACCCCTCCCATATTTACACAGTTTCACAACCCTACCAGGGTAAACATGAGATATAGAGATACTATGACATGTCTCAACCTACTAGTTCCACTTAAGGAAGTGAGGCCGACAAACTAACCACATACTGACATCTTACATGGGCTACAGGTCCCTCAGGGGCTAAACAACCACCCCAGGTGGCCAAACCTTGAGTTGGACCCCCTTTTTCCTACCCTAGGCCCACAATCACACCCACAACAAAGTCTCCATGTGATTGGGAGCCTCCAACTGCATGCATAACACTACGTGCATGCAGTTGTAGCCAAATTTCTCCAGTTCTGAGCATGCGGTCCCAAGATTAGTGCCGCCTTTTCAGGCCTACCTCCAGACCACTGCCCAAAATTGTCGTGACTTTCCAAAATCATATTTAACATGGAAACAAGGCTAAACATTCAATATCAACTCAAAAAACTTGACCTATACTACCTAGAACATAACATTCATTTCGTCAAACAAATGGCAAACTTGTAAGCTACAGGTCACGAATGCATATATGATCTTAAAAAGTAGTTTCAACTGCGAATCACCGAGAAGTCCTTATGCCCTCTCCACATAGTTGCACTAACACTTATTATTCCAAACATTCATCTACTAATCAATAGCTAAACAATTCATAACCCGAGCCATAAAAGATACACATCATATAAACAACATAGAACCAGAAAATAACCAACATATAACCTATGGCATCCCAACCATAATATCACCAACACAATGCTAACAAATATACATGAGTTATATGAAGAATAACTCTTATTAACATATGAAATCACCAACCAAGTTAGGGAATTCCACGTGCCATTCGACCATATATTGGGTTGAACCAAATCTCTCTTTCAACCAATGAATGTGGGATCTTATGGAATAAACCAAGTAAAACCAAACTAGGGATTCTAGAGGCCAAACCACCTCAACCCTCAACCAGTGATTCCAACTCACGGTCGGACATCACTAACACCAACCAAATCAGTCTCTACCCAATCTGTCAAGGGCTCTAGGAACTAGCAACTCAACCCACAACCCTCTAGGGCTCCAGAGCGTTTGTCCAACCCAGCTCTAGGGACTAGTAACTCAACCCACCAAGGACTCCAAAGCATTTGTCCAAATGTAAGCTTTAGAACTAGTAACTCAACCCAAGTTCTTCCAGGGCTTCTAAAGCATTTGTTCCAACCCACAACCATAAGGAATTATGAGCACTAGCTAGAAAAAAATCAAATGGAAAAAACCCACAACACCATGGCTATCTAGGAAATGCAAAGGAAAGACTAAAACCAATGTTAATCCAGGCAATCCTCCATGCCAATGACAACACATAACCATAAAACCACATGCATCTACCATGCCACTCCATAAATCAACAAAGAAATCACATGCAACTTGTTACCTGCAAAGCAATCCAATTGTAGCTATTGATTCACCCATTCCCTTGCGCTTTCCCACTTTCTTTTGCCTTCTTTCTCCAATCCAAGTATGCAAAAGTGCTCCAAGAATGCTCCCAGATTTCTCTAAGTGTTCAAAAGTGTGAGAGAATAGAAGAGAGATCCAAGCTAAAACTAACAAAAGGTCGTGAAATGATCCTCGGAAGCTTTTTTATCATTGAGATTATATTTTCTTCATTTTCTTTCATTTTCCCTCTCATGCAAATTTGTGACCCTCCATCCTCCTTTTTTCCTATTTTCCTTTATTTTATAAATAAAATGTCAATTAATGCCACTTTGTCTTTGCGAATGTATTTACCAATTTCGATAGCCATTAATTAGTCACAATTGATACCCATCACTATGTTGAGCCCAACATTCAACTTGGAATACGTGTCCCATGGCCTTGGTCTTATTTTATTTACATAGGAAATCAACAAGAGATTGTTACATTCATTTTCTAGAGTTAGTATTTCATTCCTCTATGATTTTTTGTTTACGATAAATGACAATTCTTTTAGCTTATTGTAATTTTTAGCTTATTGTAATAGCCTTTATAAATGTATGTAACTTCCGTCTCTCTTCAAAAATGGCTATCAACATTTTAACCAATTTGTGTTCTACAATATTTTACCGTTTATTTTATTAATAAAAATCGAATTTTCACCGTATTACTATTCTTTTTATTATATTTCTATTACCTTTCATTGCATTCCCCGTATTCCCCGTAGAACTCAAATCACGAATAGTATACTTTGAACAGGATGAGATATGTCACGAAAATCTTTGCATCCCCCAAAACATAAATATCTTATAACATATAGATTTATATTTGTGTAATTTTACATGATATAACATTACGTATATTTTGTCCTTTGAAAGATGAATGCCCATTATCGTCCAACCATCAAAAACATGTTACGTCAAATCTATAACCACTTTTTATATATATATATATATATACCAACCACTATAAAAGATAATATAAAAAAATTAGTAAATTTAATTAGAAAATCATGGAAAACCGATATAAAAATATATACTCCATGTCATGTCACATATATGCATTCTATACTCCATCAATTGGACGCTATACCACGTGTCAGCCATGATCTATTCCATCAATTGGTTGCTATACCACGTGTCAACTATATATATCCCATCACATGAATCCACGTGTCAAAATGTGTCAACTTATTATCTATCCACGTTTCACGTGTTAGCCACACGCAACTGCACTTGAATTTTTGTTAACTTATAATTAAAAAACAATAAAAAATTCAACACTTTTATTCACATCCGGGCTTCCATTTTAAACAGGTTAAGTTAATTAAATTGAAAAATGAGTGCTAAAATTTCATCTACAAAATAGTGGTTATGGATTTTTTTTTAAAAGTACTTTTCAAAGCAATCTATCAAATACTTTTGACTACTTTTAAAACTGTGAAATTGACGGATGTGATGTTTTTAAATTCTTCATGTAAATTTAATATTTTGATTGAATTTATATTTTATTTATTTATTTTGGTAAAAGATGATAATTATTAGGTTAAAAGAGTTAAATATTCATAGGTTAATAATATAGTTAATTTAAGTGAATAGTTTTAATTAATTTTTTTATTTTTTGTGTTAAGTTTTTGTTGTTATTATTTGAATTAAACAAAGTCTTTCATGATGATGATGAACCACCACAGTGGTTGGTTCGAAAAGCGTTGGCCAAAAATATCTCTCCATATGATTTCTACCAAAAAAACTTTGTTTTAATTTTTTTATTATTTAATATAAGGAATTTATTTAAATTTTATCTCAATAATTATTTTAAATTGTTATTAGTTTAAATTTTTATTTATTAAAATCTAATTTATTATTTTAATATTTTTATAATGTTAAAAAAAAAAATTATTATGCAAAATTTTCGCTTAACTTCAAGATACTCATTTGGTTTCACCTCAACTTCCTTTTTCATTGCTTGATCCTTTTAACAACCATATATGTGTACTTGGGTTTGAAGTCAAAGACAAATCATAGGTGGAAGACTAATGTGTTTCTCTTTTTGTTCTAATATCTCTAAACATTACAAATGATAATATGTTTTCAGTAAATGCATGAAGCTTTGTTTTGGTGAAATGATTTAGTTTGAAATGAATTCAATGTAATAACCATGCAAGAGTTCTTATTGTGTTCTTATTGTATTAATCTTCATTTATGACTAAAAATATGAAAGATGTGTGTAAATATGATGGCATCATTAAAAAATTAATATAGTGTAATGATCCATGAATTAATTCACACTCTTGGATGCTTTAACTGACATTTCACACCTTAAATACTAATTAAATGTTTGGGAACCCATTTTTGGATTGATGTGTGCCAATTCATGAATTAGTCTAACCATTTGATTTAAAAATTGATTGTCAATATAAGGGATTGTTTGATCAAGGGGCTTCTCAAGATCTCAATAAGGTTTAAGAATTTTTTGATAAAGGAACAAGGATTAGCCTTACTAATTTCTTCTAACCAAAACAAATAAATGGTGCAAGAAATAAAAATTCAAAACTTGGCTTTAAGATCCAAGAGATAACCAAAGTGATAAATAAATCAAAGCATAGGTTGGAAAACCTGATCATCTTGAAAGGAGAGGTCCTCAAAATTAGTATTTGAGGAATTTGTGGAGGACCTAATAAATAGTGACACACTAAGAAAATTTAAAAATGATCTACAAGTCAACTGTTAAAATGATTAGGAGCTTGGGGAGAAGAAATGATTTCTTTTCTCTGAAAATTTTATCTGAATAGTGGGCCCTAATAAGATTTTTTTTTGGATCTCAACACCATAATCACCCATCCCCAATTCCAGTAACTTATTGATTGAAATTAAAGGACAAAGCTAATGATGTTAATTCCTTAAAACTTCATTCAAACCCTTCAATGATAACCGAAATCATAATGTTTTTATACATTTGCGATTACAAATATTTATCTAAGTTTTTTTTATTAGATCCTCATAATTTTGCTTCACTACCTACAAGTATCCATAGCTTTGATGGAGATACTTGCATCTCCCAATATAATTTAAGCTTCCTTTTCCATTTTTTTAAGTTTTTGATTTCACTTTTAGCTACTAGAAAATGGAGGGATTCAACAACCTTTCAAAAGCATGAGGAATGATGAATGTTCTCAAGGATTGATTAGACATGCTCAATTGTTAAATATATCCATTTTAGTATTTTAAATATAAATATATGATTGCGCATCTTCAGTAGAATTTTTTTTTTTTTTTTTGCCTAAGGGGGGCGGAAGGGGGAGGGGAGGCCACACAAAAGAATTATTTCAACTTATTATAAATAATAGGTAGTTTAAAGCCATTTACAATATGTTAAGGTCCAACCCTAACCTGTTTATTTATGTAATAAGCCCAACGGGCCTAGTCAGAGTCATAGTTAGTTAGTTGAGTCAATAAGCCCCATAAGCAGTTATTTGCATTAATAATAATTGTTAGTGGTTGACCCACATTATAGAAAATGGACCACAATCAGTTATAAATGGGCCATAGTTAATAAATAAAGTGGTTAACCCATGTTATGCAAGGGACCACTAGAAGTTATGGTTTTGGATGTCATTAAGCTATAAATAGTCTTAGATAGTAAGGGAAAAATCATTGTCTTATTATAATTGAGTTATGCTATGTTGAAGGTTTCCCCCTCGAAGAGGCAAGTGAACATTGTATTCTTCTTCTGATTAATAAAATATCTTTGCAACTTGTCTCATTTCATGTGATATTTCTGTGTTTTTGGATATACTATTTTGTATTTCTAGTATTCTACTTTTCTCGTAGGTCAAGTACATAACAAGTGGCATCAGAGCACTTTCTAGGGCCAAATGTACCTCCAAATTTTGAAGAATTTTTTTTAAGGCTAGAAACGTGTTCCAACATCTTTAAACCATGGGATTTGTCATTTAGCACATAAACTTGCAGATTTGGGGAGGCATGCACACAAGAACTACAAGAGGTGGTCATGCTTGTCGGACTCCCTTGTAACCCCTATGGGTACTCCCTTTGAATAGTAGCACATTAAATAGAACCATGCACGAACTACACTTCCACGTACCCTTGGGTATATTGGAAACCCCCAAAGGTAACCTGAAACCTAACCTTAAATAAGTCATCATTCATCTTGCTTCTACAATATAATGAGAACAACACTAAGGGAGATTACTCACACGTGCAATAGGGTAGTTGGGTAGTACGACTAAGGGTATGGTCGATCCTCCTTAGTTAGCACCTTGAAAGATTAGACTAAGTACTATTGTTGCATCCCTACATATATTGTGATCTGTGGCACTTGACACTCCTTTGAGACCATAGTTCCCTCATCTATATGAAGATCACCCCCCACCTTCTCTTCCAGATAAAATCCAATTGTTAAGTTTCGACTACCACTATCTAGATCAGATCCAACAGTTGGGGTTTTGCTACCACCTTACAGTTCAGATTCAACAATCAGGGTTTTCACAACACATATCATGCTCTTTAGGTTTTGGCCACCATAGTCTAGATCATATTGTCGCAACACATTCTGTAGTACCAAGACCTTAGGGTTTCTATTACTACAGTCCAAGCCTGATTTTCACAGGATATTTGGCAGTATCAAGATTTCTGGAATTTAGCCACTACAATATTGATAAGCTAGGAGAAAAATACTTTCAGAGTTATAAACAAAAAGGCCTTGGGCCATTTCGGGCACTTGCAAGAGACCTAGCCCATAAGATTCAGGATAACGATTTGGTTGTAGTGGTACCATTCACTTGTAAGCCCCCAATTTTCAAGTAGTCCAATTTTTTTTCCCAATGCGGCTTCCAATGACCCACGTCACTAGATTCCTAAGCTTTCCCTCTTTCCAACCATACTGCTCTCAAGCAAGCTCAAAATTTGACTGGGGATAGTGTATGTATGGTACCATGTCTCAAGTTATGGTAGCAGAGAAGGAAATGGAGAGTGTTGAAGTCCTCGAGCAAAAAATCAAGACCTTCCAAGCATCCCTTAACCATATCAAAGAAGCATTGGTTGACCTAAAGAGGTCTCAATAACTCATGAGGGAATAAACTAGTGTTAATGCACACGTAGAAGGAGAATCTGACCATCAAAGTCATTTCCATGGAGCTCACTAATCCTCGAGCCACCATAAACCCAAGTTGGACATGTACAAATTTGATGGCTCTAACCCTGCAATATGGGTAGCACAAAGGGAGCAATATTTTATCCTTAATAATATATGGGAGGATGGAACTAAACTACATGTGGGAGCCCCTTAATTGGACCAAGCGATATGGCAGTGCTGTCAGAAATGTTATCTAGGGAGGCCAATTTGGAACATGTTCTCAAAAGCCATATGTGACCACTTTGATTGGGAAGCTCAGTTTTTGGGTCATCTCACTAAGCTCAGGAAAACAAGTACAATAAGGGACTACAATGCATATTTTGAATAATTCGTCATTAGAACTGACGGACTAGGAGATGAATTTTACTTGGATTGTTTCATCAATGGCCTAAAGGAATCTATCCAAGCCCATGTCTGAATGCATCACCCAACTACTTGGTTGGAAACATGCTGCAAGGGCTTAGATGTAAAAGTCACTTTGAATTCCCAGTCCAATCGTCAAAATTTCATCGCAAAGGCATGTCCCACCCCAACTATGGACCCCACCTAAACACTTAAGGTTTAAAAGGCATCGCCGGTAGAAATGGTCGAAAGAAGGAAACAAGGACTTTGCTACTATTAGGATGACAATTACTACCTAGGACATAAATGCAAGGAACCAAAATTATTTCAAATTGATGCTTTTAAAACAGCTTAGCCGATGAAGCTCCATCCACTGAAGGCCTGAAGAAGACGCGGATGAACCCTAAACCGACCTAGGCAATGATCTCACAACTATGCAAGATGAGCTAGTTATATCACTACATTCCTTAGTTGTAATTTCTTTGCCTTAGACTCTCAAAATCTGAGGTTTTATTAATCATTGGCCAATAGTGGTGTTGATTGATATTGACAACACTCATAACTTTGTCCATAAGAGAGTAACAAAAGTTTTTCATTGTTTTGTACAAGTGGTATCTAATTTACAATTCCTTATTGTTGATGGGGGGACCATGAAATGCGAAGGATGTTTTGAAAATATTAAGCTTCATATTGGGGATTATCACCTCAAAACCTACATGTTTTCCATTGAAATGGGTGGTTGTGACATTGTCCTTGGTGTTGAATGGCTCCACACACTAGGCCCTATCACAATGGATTTCTAGGAGTTATATATGAGCTTTAAGCATAACGACCACACTCATACATTAAGGGTACTCCAGGATGGTGCTCCTACTATCATCACCTCGCATCTGTCAGACTAGGAGGTAACTCCTCAAAATGTAATTGTATTATTCATTTAGGTTGTTTATTATTATATACAAGAGGAAGTGATTGTTTAGTTCATCTCCTTCATTTTCTCTATTATTTATTTACACCAATTACAGTTGTTCACCCAATCCCTATGATTAGGTGTCAAAATTCCCCCCCTTAATCTGAAGGGATGTTGGTGAGTCCAAGCATCGTTTTAAATCTTTCAAGATTTTCTCTTCCAAGCACTTTGGTGAAGATGTCTGCAATCTGCTCATTAGTGGAACAATGGTGAAGATGTATTGTTTTGGCCTCAACATGATGTTGAATGAGATGATATTTTGTATTGATGTGCTTCATTCGATCATGGAGCTTTGGGTTCGTAGCCAACTTTATTGCCGAGGTATTGTCAGTCATGAGTGAAGTCAATTGTACTTGTTTTACCTGCAAATCTTCCAGAATTTTCCTAAGCCACACAATTTCTTTCGTTGCCTCACTTGATGCCACATATTCTTCCTTTGTTTTGGAAACTGATGGAATTTATTGTTTGCGTGATCTCCAGGATACAACTCTTGATCCAAGACTCATAGCATAACCCGAAGTAGATACCCCAGTTTCTTTGTCTCCATCGAAGTTTGAATCAAAGTATCCATTCAAGCTCCAATCGCCCACTTGTGTATACTTGATTCCAAAGTCTTGAGTTCCTTTCCAGTACTCTAAAACTCTTTTTGCAGCAGACCAATGTCCCTAACAAGGCATTTGCATAAACCTGGACAAGATTCCAACAACAAACAAAATGTTTGGTCTGGTAGTAGTTAGGTAGTTGAGACTTCCTACAAGCTCTCTATACTTTATTGCATCCTCAAATTATTTTCCTTCAATGAATGTGAGCTTTAAGTTTTGTTCCATTGGAGTAGTCAGAGGATTTCATTCAGTCATGCCAAACCTATTCAACAGATCTCCAATGTACTTCTTTTGAGAAAGGAATATGGACTTCGAATGTTGAATTACTTCAATACCAAGATAGTAATGAACATAACCCAAATCAGTCATTTCCAAACCTTTCCTCAATTCCTTATTTATGGATGCAATGTAGTTCTCATTGTTCCCTATCATCAAAAGATCATCTACATATACCACAAGATATACAACTGCTTTTCCAACCTTCTTGACAAACAAAGTTGCATCATCGAGATCATAATGTTTGAAATTGAGTTTTAGAAGATGCTCAGTTAGTTTTTTATACCATCCTCGTGGTGTCTGTTTGAGGCCATACAAGGATTTCACAAGTTTGCATAATTTATGTTCATGTCCTTTTACATTAAATCCTTTAGGATGGGACATAAAAACATTCTCTTTTAGCTGTCCATTCAAGAAAGTAGTTTTTACATCCATTTGATGGACTTTCCAACCATTTTGAGCTACTAGGGAAAAGAGTGTCTGGATGGTAGCCCATTTTGATGTGGGGGAAAAAGTATACTCATAATAGACCCCTTCCTTTTGTGCAAAAATTTTTGCCACAAGCCTGGATTTGTGCTTGTCAAGTGAACCATCAGCTTTATACTTGTTCTTGTAGACCCACTTGCAGCCAATTGGTTTGGTTCCCAGTGGAGGATCAACCAGCTTCCAAATGCCATTCTTTATCAAGGCATCATACTCCTTCTGCATTGCTTCTTTCCATTCATCATAAGAAGAAGCTTCTTTGAAGGAATTTGGTTCAAAATCTGTAGACAAATTCAATTCACAATCATATGAAACATCCATATCAATAGGTGAATCAGAGTCATCTACATCACCTCCATTTTTCCAGGTTGAATTTCTAGTTCCTATCTTTCCAACCTCATTAGGATGAACACTTTCAATTGTCTTTGTCAACCACTTTGGGGGACCTTTCTGAGATGGTCCAGGCTGCTCCGTTGATTAAGTTGGGACTAAATCAAGATTAAGTCTCCCAATTCTATCAATCACATCACTCAAAGTATCATCCATTGTTGGAGTTTAATGTGGGGGAGAGAGTGCTTCAGAAGAAGATTCCATGGGTTGATCTAGTATAGGAATCCCCCCTTTAAGATGTGGAATCTGATTATCAAATTTTTGAAATGATTTTGCATTTGTGAATCTATCCAAGTGATCAAGTTGGCGCTCAACAACATTGTCAGTTTTGGATGGTTCAAGAAAGATTACATCTCTATATATAGAAAAAAATTTATTGACTTCATCATAGAGACGGTATGCTTTGGAGGTGTTTGAATACCCCAAGAAGATACACTTATGACTTCTTGCACCAAGTTTGTTTCTATGTACCTTTGGTATCAAGGCATAACATGTGGAACCAAATACCCCGAGATGCTTTACCGAAGGAACGTGCCCATACCACATTTCATAAGGAGTCTTGTTTCTAATTGCATTAGATGGAAATCTATTATTTACATATACAACACATAGAACTGCATCAGCCCAAAACACCATTTTTACATTTCTGAAAAACATCATGGAACACACCATATTTAAGATTCTCCTATTCATTCTTTCAGCTACTCCGTTCTATTGGGGTTTATAAGGCACAATTGTTTGATGTTTGATCCCATGTTGGAAAAGATAGTTTTCAAATTCATTTGAAGTGTATTCTTTTCCATTATCAATGAAAACAAATCCAATATCAGATTGTGCATCATTTTCAATCGATGTATGAAAGTTCTTGAATGTTTGAAAAGCATCAGATTTGTTCTTCAATAAATAAACCCCACACATTCTGGTGTAGTCATCAATAAACGTAATCATATATTTATTTCCATTTGCAGAAGGAACAAGCATTAGACCACATAAATCTGAATGAATGAGTTCAAGTTTTCTATGTGCTCTGGAATGTGAATCATGAAAAGACTGTTTGCTATGCTTTCCTAGAATGCAAGCATCACATTGCTTAATTTTCCTAGGAATTGTAGGCAAACCAGTAACACCATTTTTCTTCAACAAGTGGAGGCTATCATAGTTCTAGTGTTCAAATATAACATGCCATAATAAACTTGATGGAAATGTACCTTCTTCATAATGATAATTGTATGAAAAATTTTGTGCACGAGCAGAGGTACCCTGCAGCTTGAGAAGCCTTTCTTCTTCTATCCCTGTCTTGACAAGTGAGTGGTATGATGCTTTTCTGACCTCAAGCTTGCCATAAAACATATGAATGGAGTGTCCTTGCTGGCGGATGTGTACCAAGGACAACAAGTTTATCCTCAGTTGTGGGACATATAAAACACGATGCAGAAGAAATTCTGGAAGACCAGGTAATTTAAGCTTGATTATAAGAAGTCCTGATGGCTTGAGTTTTGATTTGTCTACAAAGTATACTGCTCTGTCAAAATTGTCAGTAAATTCTTCAAAAAAATCTCTTCTAAAAGTCATATGGAAAGTTACTCCTCAATCAAGCAACCAATCATTTTTCCAAGAAGAATGTGAAGCATTAAATAAGTCTTCATTTACTCCAATATTACAGTGTGCCACGACATAGTGAGCGGATTCAGGTGCTATACCTTTCTCTTTGTCATTATTTTTACCTTTGGGTTGGTTTCTTTCATTCTTAATTCTGTCCCAAGGAAACTTGCATGTAGAAGCATCATGTGATCCATCTCTTTTGCAACATATGCAGTGCAAATCTAACTTTTCTCCTTAAGAGTGTCTGCCCCCCTACCTTTGAAATTTCTTCCTCTTTCTCTTCGACCACTTCTTCCTCTCAAAGAATTTTGAGCAAGATTATTCTCTCTATGTGCAAGGCACATAGCTTCTTCAGAAGAATGAGGAGCTGTCTTCTTCCCAAAAGTTTTCTCTCTTTCAGCAAATTTTTTCACAAGGGAGTCAAAGGTAATGTCTTTGAGGATTCCATTTGCTTGCAATGACTCAAGATAATTTGAGTAAGTGGGATAAAGTGCCTTGAGAAAATCTATCAGAGGAATGTCCAATTCAACATCAGTGACTTTGATATCATGCGTAATAGATTCTACTTTTGATGCAAGAGCAAGAGGATCATTATATTGTAATTCAAGGGTGAACAATTTAATCATGAGTTGAACAACTTCAAGTGCAGAGTGTGAATCATAGAGTTCCTTCAGTTTTTGTAAGGATTTGAAAGCATTTGAAAATGATGAAATATGGTGTCTCACCTCTTCATTTACTGATGCTACAATCAATGCATAAGCCTTGCTATTCTTATTTTCCCAAATGGTGAATTCCTTGTCTGAGGTAGGTTGTTTCGGCTCTTTGTCTCCATTTCCAACACACGCTCCTTTATACAACTCATTAAAAATCAGAGTGTATTGGATTTTCCGAGACCACTCAGCATAGTTCTCTTTCCCATTGAGAACCACTCCCACAATAGATATCAATGAGTGCATTTTAAAATTATGTATTGTGTAAAAAAAAATCGCTCTTCTACTGGTAAAAACAATGACGCAAGAGCTTAACGAAAATGGGGTGGTAGTCTGTAATTCAACTAATAGTTAACTTTGTAACCTCATCAGCAAATATGCATCTTTACACAATTCATGGACCTATGGGTTATGGGCCTATAACATTTTATTAATTTATTTTTCACAACCGAAATGAACACGATTTCTTTAACATTTATTACAGGAACCCAAATAAATTTAATCTCCTTTATGGTCATTTCGTATCTGCCAGAAATGTTAACCTATACGCACGTTGTGATGTGATTATCATCTGATCAATCAACCAACGAATCGGTCGTGATGGCTGGAACTCAATGATGTTTTAATCCCATTATATAAAACCTTATAGCATCTGAAATGTAAATTAACTAACATGCATATTCCAACGCGATATGTGTCCGATTACCCATTAAACGAACAGTGCGATCACATTGAACCTTAAACTCTTTTTAATTATTTTAATGGGTTCACTAGCCGAGGTAACTTTCTTTCAAGTTCCCGTGCAATCATCATGGATCTTCTTAAATCTGGATTTTAGCCCCTAAGGGTCCCACTTATCTAACCAATCACTGTCAGTCCCTCATTGAATTCTCCTTTTATCAAGCGCTTCAATCCACACTGATGATCTGACTTGTCCAAATCCAATGGATATCGCGTCGTCCGCTCACCAACTAACCCAGATGATCTCCACTATCAATGTGACACGTCCAATCGAACAGTTGTAGCGCAATCTTACGTGAAATATTGCACAACTAATGTCAGGTCGAGAGCGCATGAGAAAAGTCGTTTTCCTGTGCTATGTGTCACCCGCTAAGGTTAATTGTGTGAATTTTAGGAATACCATTTATAGCCTTTAGGGCATGTGATATACTGCGTCCCACTTATCAATACCACCCACATGCTTAATTCATACCTTTTATAAAGGCACTTAAGGAAAAGTTTAGCGTTGAAACTCAGCATTAAAGCTCAACACTAATTCACTATGGTTTATAAATAAAATGTATGAATAGAGAAAAATACCTCGCATAACTGGCCGAACGTCTGCAGGAGTGGCCAGAGAGGGGCAACAGTTGCGAGAGAAGGGAGAACCTACAGAACAGTTGCAAGAGGTCAGTTTTGCAAAATATGAAGAACGTAGGCAAAAGGGAGTTACAGAGCAAAGAGGGAAGCCAAAAATGGTGTTGGATCTGATACCATGTTAGACCAAGAGGTAACTCCTCAAAATGTAATCATATTATTCATTCGGGTTGTTTATTATTATATACAAGAGGGAGTGACTGTTCAGTTCATCTCTCAATGACTCCTCATTTTCTCTATTATTTTAATTACAGTTGTTCACCCAATCCCTATGATTAGGTTTCAATAACATCGAATGGAGAAGCTTTTAAAATAGGGCCATCATGTGTCGGTAACCCAAGTTAATGCTATCTAGGCCAGTGAATCCACTCCTCCTCATATTTATCTTGATATTCAATTGGTATTATATCACCACCAATGGGTCTTTGACAAACCTAAGGAGCTCCCACCCTTTATGGGTGAACATGATCATAATATCCCTTTGGTACCAGGTGCCCAACCATATCAATATTGTTTTGTGAAAGAGAATGAAATTGAAAAAATCATCTAGGAACTCCTCAAAGCTGGTGTTATTTGTCCCAACACAAACCCTTATTAATCTCCAGTGGTCATGGTTTGAAAGAAATATGTAGAATGGTGCATGTGTCCCAACTTTAGGGTCCTTAACAAGCTCACTATCAAGGAAAAATTTCCTATTCCAGTAGGATATGATCTGCTTGATGAAATGCATGGTGCTAATTTTTTTACCAAGCTAGACCTTTGCGATATGATCTGCTTGATGAAATGCATGGTGCTAATTTTTTTACCAAGCTAGACCTTCGCTCAGGCTACCACAGAAGGAAATTGACATTCCCAAGACAACCTTTCAAACTCATGAAGGCCATTATGAATTCCTGGTCATGCCATTTGGTCTTTGTAATGCTCCATCCACTTTTTAGAGCCTCATGAATCACCTTCTGAAACAATATCTCAGAAAATTTGCCCTGGTATTTCTCGATGACATTCTCATCTACAAAACAACATGGGATAAACACCTTCAGCATGTTGACCAGATATTGAAATTTCTCCAAGATCATAAATTATTTGTCTTATTATACAAGTGCTCCTTTGTCATGGAAGAAGTAGAGTATTTGGGACACATTGTGGGTCGTGACGGAGTGAGGGTTGATCCAAAAAAGATTCAGGGAATGCAAGATCGTCCCCAACCAAAAACCTTGAAGAGTTTGTGGGGATTCTTGGGTTTCAAATGTTACCATTGCAAATTTGTCCACAATTATGGATGCATTTCCATACCCCTGATAATATTATCAAGAAAAATTCATTTCTATGGATTTTCGCAGCTCAATAAGCCTTCTTAGCTTTGAAATAGGCCATGTGCTCCACTCCATTATTAAGCTTACTAGACTTCACCAAATCTTTTGTTATTGAATGTGAAGCTTTCGGTACAAGCATTGGTTTAATATTAATGCAGGAAGGTAGACCATTGAATTTCACCAATCAACAACTTAGTGGAAAACAATTGGGTCAATCTACATATGAAAAGGAAATGATGGCCATATTACATGTAGTATACACTTGGTGACCATACTTATTGGGGAAAAGTTTCCAAATCTGCACTGACCATCATAGTATAAAATATTTTCTAGAGCAGCGTCTATTGTCACCACAACAAAATAAGTGGCTTGAAAACATGGTGGGATATGATTATGAGATAATTTACAAGAAGGGGCATGGCAATGTAGTGGTTGATTCCTTATCAAACCAATTTGAGGATGAGGGCACCCTTTTATCACTCTCTCTACCCATACCAGATTGGATTGAATAAGCCCTCCATGAATGGTTCTCCCATTCCTCTCTGTCCCAGCTCATTAATAACTTAAGAGCACATCCTAATTCATCAAAAGACTACTCTTGGAAGGATGAGGTTCTTCGCTACAAGGATTAGGTAGTGCTATCCCCGCCCTCCACCCTCAAAAATTGCATCTTGGAATCATTGCACCCCTCTTCAGTTTTAGGACATTTAGGATTTATTAAGACTTAGGCACAAGCATGCCACTCTTTCTTTTGGACTGACATAAAGAATGACATTCTTAATTTTGTAAATGAATGCGATGTATGTTAGCACAACAAATGGGAAACAATCAAGCTACCAATAACCTTACAACCATTTCCACTCCCTACTTCCATCTAGATAGATGTTTCCATGGATTTCATTACAGGTATCTCAAAGTTAGGAAGTAAATCAGTCATCATGGTGGTTGTTGACAGACTTTCCAAATATTCTCTTTTTCGTGCTCTACCACACCCATTTACCCCAACATTGGTGGCTCAAGTTTTCATGGACCAAATATTCAAACTTCATAGCATGCCGACTTCCATTGTGTTTGATCAAGACCCCAATTTCACCAACAAATTCTGGCAGGAAATTTTCAAGCTCCAAGGCAAGTAACTCCAACTGAATACAACTTATCATCCCCAAATAGATAGTCAAACAAAAGCAGTCGACAAATGTCTGGAGACCTGCTTATGGTGCTTCACTTCAGACAAGCAAAATCAATGGGTATAGTGGCTTCCTTTAGCTAAATGGTGGTATAATGGTAACTATCATGAAGCCACCAATATGATGCCATATGAGGCAGTGAATGGCTAGCTCCCACCTTCACCAACTTCTTATATCCTTAAATGTTCCAAAGTACAGGAATTTGATAAGCTCCTACCTATAAAGCTACCATTATCGTTCATATCAAAGATAATATGCATCATGCTTAGAACAAAATGAGTCAATAAGCCGAAAATCATCATTCCGAGTGGTTATTTCAAGTAGGTGACCAAGTATTCCTACAAATCCAACCATAAATGCAAACCTTTCTCAAAGAAAATGGCTACCAGAAACTAGCAGCAATATTCTATGGGCCTTATTGGGTACTTCAACGTATAGGAGTAGTCGCTCAAAAATTAGCCTTGCCAACTAATTAAAAAATCCACTTGGTCTTCCATGTATCATGCCTCTAGAAAGTTGTGGGGAACATTTGCATGGTTCAAACAATTTTGCGAGAATTGGATGAGGAATTCTCACTTTGTCTTCAACCAAAATAATTCCTCGATGCTCGCAAAAGATATCTCCGCGGCCACACAATCAAGGAAATCTTCATTAAGTGGAAAGAAACTTCTCTAGAAGATGCGACTTGGGAACCAACCACTATTCTTCAATAGTTTCCACGGTTTCAGCATTGAGGACAAGGCTTCTTTTGACAGGGGAGGGCATGTTAGGGTCCAACCCTAACCCATTTATTTATGTAATAAGCTCAAGGGGCCTAGTAAGAGTCATAGTTAGTTAGTTGAGTCAATAAAGCATGTAAGTGGTTATCCACATTAATAATAATTGTAAGTGGTTGACGCACATTATGGAAAAGGGACCATAATTAGTTATAAATGGGCCATAGTTAATAAAAAAAGTGGTTAACTCGTGTTATGCAAGGGACGACTAGAATTTTGGGTTTTGGATGTCATTAAGCTATAAATAGTATTAGATAGTAAGGGAAGAATCATTGAGTCTTATTGTAATTGAGCTCTGCTCTGCTAGAGGTTTCCCCCTCGAAGAGGCAAGTGAACATTGTATTTTTCCTCTGAACAATAAAATATCTTTGCATCTTGTCTCATTTCATGTGATATTTGTGTGTTTCAGGCTATATTGTTTCGTATTTATGGTATTTTGGTTCTCTTGCAGGTCAAGTGCATAACATAATCCACTGACATGCAACAACACACCAATGCAAGGACAACTCTATGTAATTTGATATAATGTTGCTACTTGGATTTTTTCACAACTAAACTCTTCTATTGCAAATATACCAATTCAATTCATGATTATTTTGAATGCCGTGTATTACTCAAGATTCAATTTGTCTCTTCCACATGCTTATCATACTTGGTTCCCATTCCCATCATTCTCTCCACACTAAGCATTTGTTTTAGACAACCAATATCTACCTTGATACACAACATTCAATGTTATGCAAAGTGGTATATAGAAAATTGGATTGAATTGGTTTTGAGTCCAACTACTTATGATGAATACTACATAGAAAGTAAATATTATTCACATTTTTTCTAGAATTTTTTTTTACTTTTATATTTTTATATATAATAATCTTCTTGAGCTGCTTTTTCGAGTCACATGATATTGACTTGAGATATGATTTTGTATGATTATATCTCATTATAACTCACATAGTGTATGAAACATATCTCTTTATCTGAGTATTTAAGAATAGATATTATCATTATAAGATGAGTATTGTAGCTCAAAATGGCCCTCATATTCTTTCTTGGTTAGGTATTATCATATCCTTGGCCAAGAAAAGAACCACACCATTCCCAGTTGGAGCTAATGTTAGAACCTATAAATTTTTTATAATTTATTGTGAAAAAATGGATTTTTTAAAGTAAAAATGGTGTTTTGTAAAGATTATTACATCTCAGAATATATATGCAATTTTTGCAAAAAAATATTGGGCTACATGCCTAATCTCTAATTCAAGCCAATCTACACCTAGTTCAACAAAGCTAGCAAGGATACCAAGCAATATCCTTCAAGAATAAAACCTACACGTGGGTGCCAAGGGGAGTTCCAATATTGTCAATAAATTGATATGTAATATACAGGGTCGTTTTACATTATTCCTTGTGCATGTGGAATTATTCCCAATCCACAAAGGATAAATGTCTAAGCATGAAACCACCAGTAAAAGCGATCAACTACTAAACCTGAATGCTAGTAGAGAGAGCCCAATGCTAAGTGTTGGAGATGAGTACCACATGTCAACATCCACATATCAAATGACCACCTAGGGTTTGATCATTTTATGGAACCATGATGTTGTGTATTTGTTTGGAATATCCATGTGCCCAACTTCTTAGTAAGTGACCAATCGTACCTAGCTAACATCACCACTGTCGCAAATGTGAAGGAATCCAAATACCAAGTGTTGATTATGCTTATATCTGGCATTGTATTAGATACACAAATTATCTTAAGTGACAGGTTTAGTGGAACTATGATTGGACTTCGTCTACAATGACAAAGTTGAAATATTTCACTTTGATAAGATTTTGATGTAATAATTTATGTATTAGTAAGATAAATACATTTTTATTTATTAATTAGTTAGAAATCAGTTACAAACTAATTTCCGAAACAATTCTTCTAAGAAATGTGTAAAAACAATGAAGATACAAGAAAAAAAGTTCAAAGGTTTTTCCTTGTCAACATGTTTGTGTATCACGAAGTCTATTAAGTCTATGACACATTTTCAATAACCAATAAAGATTTTTGTTTTTGAATGCATTTATAGTATGTTCCCTTCTTTTGCTATTTTTGTTATCTTTACATCATATTATTCATTCTTAGTTGTATTTTGGAATCTGAATGAGTTTTATTTCCAAAAAAAACGTACAAGTCATTCTTGATAGAATTTTATTTGTGTAAGTTAGTGTTGTGCCATACAACAACCCCCCATTTCATATCATTTAAATTCCAGAACTATAATGTGAAATGGGTCCCTTTTTAATTTTTGTTTCAAATTGGTATCAATTCAAAGTTCTATTTCACAAAAAGGTTTGAATAAAAGAAAACATCATTAAAAGGCCTTTTTAATAAAACCAATCAAAAACCAATATAAAACAATTTACCTTTATCATTGCGATAAAGCGATTGCAAGATCGCATATTGCAATGACAAAGAAAGCTCAACTTAAGGGACATCTTGGTTTTCGCCGATGCGAAATCACAATTAGATATCGGCAAAGCATAAAGTAACATGAGTAATGATCCTTGCTGCGATGCGATGCGGAATCGGCAATCGGCAATCGGCAATCGGCAATAACGTTTAAAGCACAACTAAGCTCCCCCTTGTTCGATGTGATGCGATATCGCTATCGGCGATCGACGACTTACCATGCCCTCATCCTAAGCGGCCCTACCAGCTATGCCCGACGTGATGCGATATCGCTATCGGCAATCGGGGATTCCAAACAAAACCAATACAATAACTTAGCATTTCCCGATGCCCGATTGCATAAAGGGTAAAATAGCACAGTTTTCAAAGTAACAGTCATAAAGGCGGTTTAATATGATTTATTC